>QJPP01005186.1:0-83081 GCA_003996215.1 Jaltomata sinuosa
CAAACAAGTGAAAACAAACCCTCCGGCATCCCATACTACCGGAGCGTACAATCAACAAACAAGGGTGGAGCCTCAAACAATGAATGATATGATGCATGAAGATCTCAAGTGAAATGGTATCTCTGTATGTACCACCTCCGGTGCCTATCGGGCCCAGCAGATAGGTTCCATGGAAGGACACTGCCCGTATACCTGTCCAGGACTAAAGTAGTAGGAAAATATCTCAAAAACCCCTCCAAGGGTGCCCGGGCATAACCGGGGCTAAACAGTAGAAAGTCATCTCAGGTGCTCGGTCCGACCGAGGCTCTCAAGAAGCAAAAAAACTCAACTAGCACCCTGGCCCTGCCGAGTCTAGCGTTAGTAGTAAAACTGGCATTTTAAAACATAATTTTACTTCCTATTACCCAGGAATATTCACAAGTTAAATCAAACCATTTCCAAATTATTTCCATCAAAAACGGGTCCCCCGGGCCATGCAAGGTTTAGAAAATGGTGCTAGTAGGCCCGAAGCCCAAACCATAGTAAAACCTGTATAAAACCTCTTTATATGCATGAAAATGGTATGATCAAACACAATAGCTGCCCAGCAGCTCACAATCAACCTATCGACCCTGCACAGGCCCACAGCTACTCAGCAAGCATAACCAGCCTAGAAGGATAATTCTATGCCCGGGACTCGCGGACATTTCCAAAATCCCACCTTCTATGTTCCAGAGTCAACAAGGCCTCACAGGACCACAAGGGTAAATAAAATATATCGGCAAATACTACAAGCAACGGAGGAACAAAAGTAGGCGGATATGAATAAAGCGGTCGAGGTCTGTGGTACCAACCTAATAAACCAACCCAAGGATGCCCATTAATACAATTATATCCTATATATGCGGAGTCTAGGGAAAATAAACCGTAACCTACCTGGCGTAAGATGACAAGCTCGAACCTCTCCAAAAAGAAGCTCCGAAACGAAATCAAACTTGAACTCGGGCTTGAATAACTTGACGTAGATAGTAAATTTTCTTTCGGTGATCAAAATAAATCGTCAAAATATTACTCTTGCCAATTCACTTTCCAACGTGATAACATAGAAGTTAATATTTTAGGAATCCGTTGATTTCAATACAAAATACCTATAGATATGTATATAGGTAGCTTGTATTTGTAAGGGAAAGATAATGGGCATTAGCAATAGATATAATATATATATCAGCAGCAATTTCCACTTAAAGAATTGGAGGATCAACCATTACAACTTACATTAACTTGCCACCACTCACCTATTAGCTTTGCTGGACACTCCCTCCACCTCCACGTGTGAGGTGGAGGTGACACCCAATAAATTCATTTCCCACTATATATATACTCGGGTATTGCATAAGTTCGTGGTAAAATAAATATAGCTTTTCAAATATATCATAATTGATAGAAAATCATTTCGAATAAAACCTACTATACTATAATAATAATTTTTAACATAACAAAGTTTACCATCTCCGTTAAAATATTATAATGTATAAAAACCTTATAAAATAAATACATATACAATTATATCGTAACAAAAATATTTTTCATAAACCTTTAAAATATTTTAACAAGGTAATAATAATATAACTTTTTACCAAATTCAACTTTCAAATAAAATGCTTTCAAATACACGCGATGTTAATAAATTCTCAAACTTAGGCTCGCAATTCACCAACGCACGATTTTGACACTCAAGAACTCTCTTGGAATCCTCGCTTATGTTTTCTCATTGTTTCCGAACTAAAATGGCATTTTAAAACGTGAAGTTGAGGCTTTAAATCGATTTTGACCCGACCCGGTTCGCGACCCGGTTCGCAACCCGGTTTCTGCCAGACAGTCCGCGGTAAAATAATCATAACTTTTTACTCCAAGATCAGTTGGACACGATTTTGTGCGTTGGAAACTAGACTCGTAGACCATCGATTTGGTATTTCGGGAGACTTCTAACTCTTTATATATTGAGAGAAAAGCTCCGAGATATTTTACCCAAAGTTCAGAAAATTTATTAAAGAAACTTACGATAACTTTTGCCGACTTGCTTGATTTCAAAACTTATCATACGACCAAACAAATGGACCCGGCACCGAAATACCGGTCCCGACAAGCCTTAAATGACTTGGGGATACTACAAACAAGTTCTAACGGTACAAGGAAATGTATACGTGGAAATAACCGGAAGGGTCATTACATCATCCACTACTAAAAAGGACTTTCGTCCTCGAAAGTCAAGGTCAAGGGGGTACCTGAAGGCTCAAACAGCTGCGGATACTGAGCCCGCATATCTCTCTCGGTCTCCCAGGTAGCCTCCTCAGCTGGACGGTGCCTCCACTGAACCTTAACAACCGGGATCTCTCGAGACCTCAATCTCCTAAAGTATCACCATCTTCAAAGTTATTGTTCAAAGCATAATAGTCGTCATACTCACATTCTTCATCATAGGATCCATAACTTTCATTTGCTCCATGATCTTCACCATAGTAACTTTTATTATCCTCATAGCCATAATCTTCAAAATCATCATCACAAGAATCATCCGAAGATATAGAAGAAATGCTTGCAACCAAAAAGAGTAGCAACAAAATCAAAGTACCTCACACATTCACTCCCTCATATGTATCACTCAACACTAGTGTATACACTCAAGGTCAAGGCTTTTAGACCTCACTCAATTAATCTCTCCAACTCTTGCCTTTTTTGTTCTCTCAAAAGAATTTTCTCAAATCTCTTCAAGAACCAACAACTCAATCAACTCAAAGTAAGCATTCAAGTATCAGTTTGGAGTAGAGTTTATGTAAATCAAAAAAGGATAATAAAACTAAAGGACTTGATCAAGAAATTCACAAAGAAAATAAAAAGGAAAGCAAGAATGAATTGGCACGAAATAAATTAAAGCATTCAATTACTAATACAAAGGATAAGAACAAGTATCCTAAAATATTAGCAAAAGATTAGTTATGAATGACTAGTAAAATCTAGGATCAACAAGAAAGTCATTCGAAATACCACAATTGGTCAAATCTATCCACACCCAATTCAAATCAAGTTTACCCAATCAATATAGAGTACTTTTAAGTATCACCCAATAGTTTTTGAAGTAAGAAATCAACTCAAACTTCAAAATTATTCATAAAATTCGCACAAGAGAAATGACTCAATTTTTGAACTCAAAATTGACCCCAAATTCATCATTAGATTTCAAAATTAGAACCTAATATAGTTTACCCATGATCAAAAAAACTTAGATCCAAAAGATGAAGCCGAAATTTGCACAAAAGAGCTCAAAACCTCAAATTTTTGTACTTTAAATAGTGCAAACATTTCAACTCGAAAATGGGAGAAAATTGGACAAAAGCAACTCCAAATCAATTCTAAATACTTTCAAATTTGATATACAAGCACTTTAGACTATTTTCAACAAATCTCAACAATACCCATTTGATAATTGCTCTAATTTTCAGGCTGAATTTTTTTTCAACAAAAGCTAATAAAATCAAGGATTAAGAATTGTAACAACAATTCTTTAGCCTTACTTTGATACCAATTGATGTAAAATGATACACCAAATATGAACACAACAAATAAAATATAGATAGAATCAAAGGATTAGTAAGTAAAGAAAGAAACTAGATTAGGGAGAATAGAAATTAGAAGAAAGAAAGGTTAATCTAACAATTACATACACATATAATTACAAGATTAAATCATGGGAGAAGAAAATGAACTCGTATAAGGAATTCTTACCAAAAATTCAAGAAAGGTTCATGAAGAGATAAAAGAGTTTTCCCCAAAACTCACAAAGGAGACAAGTTTATCCAAAAACTAACTAATGAAATAAATCCTAGTTTCTACTATTTATAATAGTAGATAAACTAATCTAAACTATTACAATAATACCCTTAAACTAAAAACAAGGAAAACAATGAAATTATTTTGTCTAACTAATTAATTATTTTAAATGTAGTCATCTCTTGCTTGAATTTCCACTTTAGTATATTGTTGACCTTCCATGCTTCTTTTATTAATCTTCTAAGGTCTTTAAAATACTTTAGGTCTAATTGACGATCTTCATATCCTTGATGACTAATCCATATTCCATCATTCTCCCCTTCTTGAAAAGAATTCATCCTCGAATTCAAGCCTTGCAAAATAAAGGAGAAAATAACAACTAGACAAAGATTATCATAATTCTTCAAAGTAATACGAATACAACAAGAACTATCATCGGGATAAAAAACAAAATTTAATCCTCTCACAACATCAAGAATTACAATAAACATCCCCAAAAATACCAACAAGAAATCATCATCCAAAAATAAAATAAAATAAAGCTCTTTAATTAGATCACCCCAATTTTTAAATGATTTATCATCACATTTTAAGAAAGAAGTATTGACATAATCCAACAAGAATGTATCTTTAAAAAATGGAGTAGAATAAGTAAAGAAATTAATACTCATGCTAACATTAATTACTTTACTTTCATTTGTAGGCTCATTATTATCTTCCCACATTGTACCCCATAGTGGATTATCATGTACCTTGTAGCTTTCAAAAGTTGCTACATTATCAACTTCATCCAAAATATCATTATGTTCATCATTATAAATGATCATGTTATCTTCAAATAAAATATTATCTTTAAAGAGTGAAAAATCAATATACAATGAAGAATCAAAGTATCTAAATTCACTCTCAAAAAGACAAATATCCTCTTTTACAAGATTATTCATGATATGATCTCTATGAGTGAAACAAGATTAATCCACAAATTGATCAATGCATGCTTCATCACACTCATGTTGTTCAACAATGATACCCTTTTATCAAAGCATTCAAGTCATCATTAGGCCAATGCACAATATTTTTACCATAAGTAGTATATCTATTCACATTTTGTCTCAATTTTTTTGAGAAAGATCTACCACCTCCTCTTCCAACAAAACAAACATAAGAACTACTACCATTCTTATGTTTAGAATTAGAATCATAGTAAGAAGATGAACAAGAATATTCTTCAAGTGTTTCCTTATTATCATCATCAAGCCCATAGTCACTTTCTTCACTATTAGATTCATCACAAGAAGAGTATGTGGAAGAGTCACACCTTGAAGTATCACCATCTTCAAAGTTATTGTTCGAAGCATAAGAGTTGTCATACTCACATTCTTCATCATAGGATCCATAACTTTCATTTGCTCCATGATCTTCACCATAGTAATTTTTATTATCCACATAGCCATAATCTTCAAAATCATCATCACAAGAATCATCCGAAGATATAGAAGATATGCTTGCAACCAAAAAGAGTAGCAACAAAATCAAAGTACCTCACACATTCACTCCCTCTTATGTATCACTCAACACTAGTGTATACACTCAAGGTCTTTTAGACCTCACTCAATTAATCTCTCCAACTCTTGCCTTTTTTGTTCTCTCAAAAGAATTTTCTCAAATCTCTTGAAGAACCAACAACTCAATCAACTCAAAGTAAGCATTCAAGTATCAGTTTGGAGTAGAGTTTATGTAAATCAAAAAAGGATAATAAAACTAAAGGACTTGATCAAGAAATTCACAAAGAAAATAAAAATAAAAGCAAGAATGAATTGGCACGAAATAAATTAAAGCATTCAATTACTAATACAAAGGATAAGAACAAGTATCCTAAAATATTAGCAAAAGATTAGTTATGAATGACTAGTAAAATCTAGAATCAACAAGAAAGTCATTCAAAATACCACAATTGGTCAAATCTATCAACACCCAATTCAAATCAAGTTTCC
Organism: Jaltomata sinuosa; assembly: GCA_003996215.1. NCBI lineage: Eukaryota > Viridiplantae > Streptophyta > Magnoliopsida > Solanales > Solanaceae > Jaltomata > Jaltomata sinuosa. The sequence goes on from QJPP01005186.1 coordinate 5,802, forward strand.
CAATCAATATAGAGTACTTTTAAGTATCACCCAATAGTTTTTGAAGTAAGAAATCATCTCAAACTTCAAAATTATTCATAAAATTCGCACAAGAGAAATGACTCAATTTTTGAACTCAAAATTGACCCCAAATTCATCATTAGATTTCAAAATTAGAACCTAATATAGTTTACCCATGATCAAAAAAACTTAGATCCAAAAGATGACGCCGAAATTTGCACAAAAGAGCTCCAAACCTCAATTTTTTGTACTTTAAATAGTGCAAAAATTTCAACTAAAATATGGGAGATAATTGGACAAAAGCAACTCCAAATCAACTCTAAATACTTTCAAATTTGATATTCAAGCACTTTAGACTATTTTCAACAAATCTCAACAATACCCATTCGAAAATTGCTCTAATTTTTAGGCTGAATTTTTTTTCAACAAAAGCTAATAAAATCAAGGATTAAGAATTGTAACAACAATTCTTTAGCCTTACTTTGATACCAATTGATGTAAAATGATACACCAAATACGAACACAACAAATAAAATATAGATAGAATCAAAGGATTAGTAAGTAAAGAAAGAAACTAGATTAGGGAGAATAGAAATTAGAAGAAAGAAAGGTTAATCTAACAATTACATACACATATAATTACAAGATTAAATCATGGGAGAAGAAAATGAACTCGTACAAGGAATTCTTACCAAAAATTCAAGAAGGGTTCATGAAGAGATAAAAGGATTTTCCCCAAAACTCACAAAGGAGACAAGTTTATCCAAAAACTAACTAATGAAATAAACCTTAGTTTCTAGAGAAACTAATCTAAACTATTACAATAATACCCTTAAACTAAAAACAAGGAAAACAATGAAATTATTTTGTCTAGCTAATTAATTATTTAAAATGTAGTCATCTCTTGCTTGAATTTCCACATTAGTTATTGTTGACCTTCCATGCTTCTTTTATTAATCTTCTAAGGTTTTTAAAATACTTTAGATCTAATTGATGATCTTCATATCCTTGATGACTAATCCATATTCCATCATTCTCCCCTTCTTGAAAAGAATTCATCCTCGAATTCAAGCCTTGCAAAATTGTCACGACCCAAATTCTCGGTCATGATGGCACCTACAACCCCCGGTAGGTGAACCAATCCCCGTAGCCCAGAACAGTTAGTAATGGGCTACTATCTAGCAAATAAGGGAACAAGACGAATAAAATAGATAACGGGGATATAAATATATACATATGCGGAAACTAAACCAAACCCAAGACCTGGTATCATAGTATAGAGCCAAACTACATACATGGAGTGCAAATAAACCAAAACTATATATACAGATGTCTCTGACTGGTAATAGAGTACATGAAGCAAAAGATAAACTAAAGCTAAGCTCCGATCGCCAAGAGCTCACCCTCAGTCTGAAGTAGTCCCCAACAGATCTCCAAGCACAAATCACAGCGATCTAACGACGATGGCCCACGCTAGGATCTGCACTCAAAGATGTAGGGGGTAGGGGTGAGCACTAAATGCGAAGCATAAGGTACCTAGTAGGTATCATAGGCCGACTGGGCACATATAAGATAAAAGTGTAGTAACAGACAGAATAGAAGCAAGTAGTCACAAAAATCAATGAAAGGTACACTGGAACTAGCCCAGAGGGAAATCAACAGAACCACATATGAGGCTAGTAAGCAGAATATACACACCATAGGCACAGGCGAAAGTAATAAATAACGCACCTGGGGTCCTTGCAACAATAGTGTATACAAAATAAGTTTACGAAATGGACGGTATACCGGTAACCTCAAGTGTAAGAAGAAGAGAGAGAGAGTAATACTAGGCATGCTAAGAGACATGAATCAAACTCAACTAATCATACCAATCTCATACTTAACCATAATAGAAAACAATTCTGCAAGTAAAAAGCAAAAGTCTACCTACAGTCCCCCGGCCGCCCATACAACCGAGAAACACAAACAAGTGAAAACAAACCCTCCGGCATCCCATACTACCGGAGCGTACAATCAGCAAACAGCAAACAAGGGTGGAGCCTCAAACAATGAATGATATGATGCATGAAGATCTCAAGTGCCATGGTGTCTCTGTATGTACCTCCTCCGGCGCCGATCCGGCCTAGCAGGTAGGTTCCATGAAAGGACACTGCCCGTATACCTCTACTCCACCGTATACTCCTCCTCCGGCACACGCAGCCCGTAGCCCCTGGCCCGAATGGCAAGGTCCAAGGAGGTCCCAGACCCCATACTAAAACTCAGTATCAGAACATGTCGTCCGGAAGCAAGTCTGGTATCAAGATAGAGACCCAGTCTCGATATCAAGATAGAGACCCAGTCTCAAATATGCATGCCCAGACCCTGTCCAGGACTAAAAATAGTAGGAAAATATCTCAAAAACCCCTCCAAGGGTGCCCGGGAGTAACCGGGTCTAAATAGTAAAAAGTCATCTCAGGTGCTCGGTCCGACCGAGGCTAAAAATCATCTCAAGTAACAAGAAAACTCAACTAGCACCCCGGCCCTGCCGAGTCTAGCGATAATCGTAAAACTGATGATTTTAAACATAATTTTGCTTTCTTGCCCAAAAATCTCCACAAGTGAAATCAACCATTTCCAAATCAGTTCCCTCAAAAAGGGGCCCCCCGGGCCATGCAAGGTTTAGAAAACAGTGCCAGTAGGCCCAAAGCCAAAACCACAGTAAAACATGGATAAAACCTCTTTATATGCATGGAAATGGTATGATCACACACAATAGCTGCCCCGCAGCTCACAATCAACCTATCGACCCTGCACAGGCCCACAGCTACTCAGCAAGCATAACCAGCCTAGAAGGATAATTCTATGCCCGGGACTCGCGGACATTCCCAAAATCCCACCTTCTATGTTCCAGAGTCAACAAGGCCTCACAGGACCACAAGGGTAAATAAAATATAACGGCAAATACTACAAACAACGGAGGAACAAAAGTAGGCGGATATGAATAAAGCGGTCAAGGTCTGTGGTACCAACCTAGTAAACCAACCCAAGGATGCCCATTAATACAATTTTATTTTATATATACGGAGTCTAGGAGAAAATAAACCGTAACCTACCTGTCGTCCGATGACAAGATGCTAGAACGATGTCCAAGCTCGAACCACTCCGAGAAAATCCAAAACTAGATCAGAATCGGATTTGGGCTTGAATAACTTGACGTAGATAATTGATTTTCTTTCGGTAACCGAATAAATTATCAAAATGATTTTCCCTCAGAATATTCGTTAGCGCATATGATGAACACAATATGATGAATGAAAATTTATGTTGAAGGACGTGATAAGTATGTTGACAGCAATTACATTTGCAAATTGTTGGATAAAGCATAAGTGTATGCTGCCAACTCAATTAATGCCACCATTCACTTTGGTAAGTGTTGTGTTAGCCCTCCACTTCCACGTGGAAGTGGAGGTGGCAACCAACTCGACCCGTTAAGTATATACTCGGGTATTGCATAAATTCGTGGTATAATAAATATAATATTTTAAATATACCATAATTCATAGAAAATTATTTCAAACAAAACCTACTATATTATAATAATAAATTTTAACATAATTAAGTTTACTATCACCGTTAAAATAATACAATGTATAAAAACTTTATAAAATAAATACATATACAATTATAACGTTTCAAAAATATTTCCCATAAACCTTTAAAATATTTTGAAAAGGCAATACTAATATAATTTTTACCAAATTCAACTTTTAAATAAAATATTTTCAAATACACGCACGATGCTAATAAAGTTCTTAAGTTTAGGCTCGTAATTCGCCAACGCACGATTTTGATACTCAAGAATTCTCTCGGGATCCTCCCTTATGTTGTATCACTATTTCGGAACTGAAATAGCATTTTAAAATGTGAAGTCGAGGCTTAAATCGAGTTTGACCCGACCCGGTTCGCGACCCGGTTCGCAACCCGTTTTCTGCCAGACAGTCCGCGGTAAAACAGTCTTAACTCTTTACTCCGAGATCAGTTGGACATGAGGTTTTGTGCGTTGGAAACTAGACCCGTAGACCTTCGATTTGGTATTTCGGGGGACTTCTAACACTTTATATATTGGGAGAAAAGTCCCGAGACATTTGACCCAAAGTTCAGAAAATTTGTTAAAGAACTTACGATAACTTTTGTCGATTTGCTTGACTTCAAAACTTATACGTGGAAATGACCGGAAGGGTCATTACAGATCCGGATGGTTTTTTAATCTATAAATACACCCTAAACATCTTATTTTCATAACTCTTGACCTAGGAAAAGCTTGGAGCCACCGTGGAGCCGGAGAACATCGGTTCCATCCTTTCTTCTCCATTATTTATGTCTTTTGACTCTTTCTGTAAGATGATTTATAGTAATTCGTCCATGTCTATGTGGATCTAGACTTATCATCTAGGGTTATGATAGTTTCATAATTGTTTTTGTATGAAGTTGATTTGATATGTTAAGATATTTATGATCGTGCTATGTCTAATCGCATATTTACTTTCTCTTGCACTTAATGATATGTTTGCTTGATCGACATTTCAAACACTATCTATGGGGCATAATTTGGACTAGGAATAGGGAATTTATGTTCGCATTAATTGAATGTAGGGCTTGGTAGTGAACTCTATATGGAAGGGGGAATGATTCACTGACATGGATAGGAATATACTTGTTAGCCTTGTCCTTTATATACGAAAGAGTTGACCGACGACTATAGGAATATAGGCATTAGTTATAGTCAAGCAGACATAGAGTTTGTTTGGAAAGATGCTCAATATAGTAAATATCAACCCATCAAATAGTAACCTGATAAATAATCAAAATTAGTTTAGGTGATTACTCAACATGATTGCTAGCGAATCCATATCACTAAATAAATTTTATCTCATTGATTACCTGAGAGTAAGCTCTTCTTTTTGTCAATTGTTCATTAGTTAGCTTATATTTATCCTTAATTTAGTTAAATCCATAAATATATCATTAGGTTTTACCTTGAATGGATAATTAGCGTTAGTTTAATTTAGTGAATAGTTAATCAACAAGTCCCTATGAGATTGATATCTTGAATTACAAGTCCTATATTACTTTTACGACTGCATGCGCTTGCGTGTACATTGGACTGCAACAACATGGTCTTTAAAATATTATTTGTGTGAGTTTCCTCCCATCAAGTGTCTTATTTAATGTCATGACTCGATAATTTTTTGTATTTTCATTATTTTTCTCAATTTTTTCTTTGTTTTCTCCTAACTAAAAATACTAAAATAAATACAAAATATGGGTTTTCTCCCTAGAAGCGCTTGATTTAATGTAGCGACACATTCTAGTGAACTGTTTCATCCACCTTGAACTTAAGAATTATACCCCTAATTTTACATTAACATTTAGCTATGCTCCTTTGGTAGAGGTACAAATAGAATTCAGCCAAGTTACTAGTAGCACTTCTTGGCTTTTGAATGGGGAATGTAATTATGTCAATTTGCCACAAAAGCTTTGAGGATGTAAGAACTTTGTTCCTCGTCTATTGAATCTTCCGTTATGTCTGGTGGATTGTTACTTTTTACCCATAATGTTGACATTAATTCTAGTGGATTGTCACCATCCACCCATAATGTTGAGAAGAGATTTGAATGGGGTCGAGTGTGCTCCAAACCTGAAATTTCTCTCATCTTTACACCCCCCATATTCACGCATACTAGAATTTTCACAAGTAATGGTATCTACTTCCTTTCATGACTCTAGTGCACTATTTTCAATAGTGATATCTTCTACTGAAATATGGTTGAATGGTTGATTTTCTTCTTTGTTCTCCACAAGTTGGTCAGTATCCATAATAGTTGGTGGTTGAACATCAGACGTCTCAATAGTTTTGTCCTCGTGAGCCTACATGTCATGGATATCTGAGTAAAATTGCTCTACCTCTTGTTGGAGCTCTATTCTCCCTTCACTTAATTATTTTTCCATATTGGAAAGACCATCACAGATGAACCCATGAAATTTTATTTGTTGAGCTTGTTCTTCGAGCCAGTATTTTCTCACTATTTCTCGTTTATCATAACTCTATGTTTGCAGAAAATTACTCCCTTTATTTATTTGAGGTTAATCATAGATATTAGCAAAGTCTGTAACTTACTGATGAACAGAAGTTTCAGCCTTTACCTGCATCTCTGTAGAACTGATCTTTTTCATCGATGCATAGAATTCCTAAGTTTGCATCAGCATTTCAATAATTTCCAATAATAATTTTTCCCAAATATTTATTGTTCCTTCGTCATCACAAACAACAAAAGAATAATCATAATAGGGGCTCGAGGGAGGGGAATAAGAAGTAGGACAACCATTCCAGTGGACTTTTTGATCTCACATATACTACAAATATTCCACTCAAGGGATTGGGGAGATGCGCACAATCATTCCCATAAGTATTATGATAATTTTCTCACAAGTGGAGCACACCAAAATTTAGAAAAGGATCACCATAATAATAATAAGTTTAATAAAGGATATTCATATTATTAGGCAACAAATTTAAATTACACGATGTCATGTTAATGATGATAAAGAAAATTACTCAAAAATATATACAAAAATAGAATATAAACTTGAATAAAATAAAAAGGAAAAGTCTAAGCTAGATATGCAAATAATTTAAAAATCCCTGGCAATAGTGCCAAAATATATTGTCTCCCTTATCACATGCAAATGTATGTAGTCGTCAACTAATAAAGTGACTCAGAGTGTCGGATGTCAAACCCACGAGGAATTATAAGTATCTATTTATTAAATAATAATAGTTCTAATTATGTACTCAAGATATCAATACTCAAGGTGTGGTTCATTGTTGATTATACTACTTATTATAATAATGCAAGTAGTAATTAAGAATAAATATTGTGGAGGTTGTTTGCAGAGAAGTTAAAACCTAGGGTTATGGTGCTTGTTTAATTCCATCATATCTTTGTATTGTTGATAAATTCAATTAAGATATCTATCGAATTATTGAATCACAAGGTTAATAGTATGGTCATGGGCTCTGGCAATACTCTAACTGTCTACACGAATTAACTTTCTAACTACATCATTGAGCGGGGATAGTAGAACTAATTTTAATGGAAATGAATTGCCATCATGTATTTGACTCAAGTAGGGAAATCTAGGTGCATTTCTATCCTAGCCGCTAATCCATCCTCAGATGAACTCTTCTCCCCTTAACCTAGGTTCTATTCCTAGTCTCTATATTTAGAATTTCTCTAGGACTTATATATTTATCCTATTGGTAGCTAAGCAATAGAATAGTAAGCATAATATTGAGAGAATAAAACATAATGGTAGAATCCACAATAACAAACTTATAAAGATGACGAAGTTCATACTATAGCCATACACCTAGAAAGAAAGATTTTAGTTCCTCACAATCTTAATACAAAAGCTAGAATTCAATGTAAGAAATATTGATAAAAGTGGAGTTAAAGAAGTAAGCCTAGAAGTACTATAGTTTTCCTTCCTATGTGCCTCGACAATGCTCTCCAAAACATTAATAGTTCTCCCTTCAAAAATTTCTAAGGAAGGCGTATTTATAATATTTAAGAATACAGAAACCCCATCCAAGTTTGACTGGGACAAGGGGAAAACTTTCCTTGTCACCGTTAGCTCACGACACGAGGTGCTCTTATACGCCCTGAAAATATGCTTTACAGGGTGTAAACTTAGTGGGAGTGTATTTCTAACCCCTTTCACTCTGGAACTCACTTTATGACCCTTTGGTTTCCTCCTCGATGTTGCTTTGAAAAATTCATCTTTCTGAGCTCCATTTAGGTCTCCTTTTGGCTTTTTTAGTCAAACCTGCACAAAACACATTACATAAGTGATATATCATAACATCAAGCATAAAAGATTAGTATTAGGCCAAATTATTCTCAAAATAAAGCTTAGATGTGGGGAAAAAGTGTATCTCAGACCTACATAAATCGTCAAGTTTACCTCCTCTATATGCCCTCACATTATGAGATATGCCCCCACATGAATTCACCATATATAGAAATTTTTGGGGCATATAAATAAAGAAATAATGTTCACTCTCAAAAATTAATTCACACGCATACAAGATATACCATAATCTCACCGTTAGTGTAATTCTCCATTAACCAAAGAGGAAAAATATAGGATCAAAAGGTCTTTATTTAGTTTTAGTATCGGCTAAGGGACTGTTAGGACATATTTGGTAAAAAATAATGACAACTCTGCCTATGCCCTTTTAAGAAAAACCCTTTGAACTCTTCAACCTCATTTTCGTTACCACCACCAATTTTTAATTTTTCTTTGCCCTTCCATTTTATCTTTCATCTCCACTCTTCTTTAAGCACTTACCCAATTTATACACATTGTTAGAAAGGAACAATATATTTACTTAACATATTTTTAATTTATTTCAAATACTTTTACTTTTCTAACCTTACTACAATGGCCACTTTTATATATGGGCACCTTTTTAACCTTTCTTTTCTTTCAACCACTAATTATCATTTACTCACCATTCTTTTCCCTTTTGCTTTAAAGTCTTAACTTTTAAAGTGCACTATGGACATTTGGATTAACTTAATGCAAGAAAAATTAAGAAAGGAGAAAGGAAAATAGGTTATTTAAGAAATAGGCTAAATAGGCTCAAAGGGGTTAACTATGGATAATGAAAGGAAAGCAACAATATAGTCAAAATTTTGATTTAAACAAAGAAGGGCTAAATCATGTCCTACGAATCCTTACTTCATTTTATTTTGCACAAACATCGAAAAAGTTTTACATATCTATGCAACACATGGAATATATAAAACCTTACAACATAAATGACAAAACCATCTCACTATCAACTCTCTTTGTAACACATTTTGATTCAATGAATACATTATTAAGCCCTTATTATTCTAGAGTCAATACTAGAGCCAATGTGTCTTAACTAGAAGATCTAATTAGTCATACACAATATTTTTTAGAGAGATACCTAACACAATCTTAGAATATCTGCACCTAACTTATTAAGACATTCGACTTATTCTACTCTTTTAATCCTAAAAATAAAAAAAAAGATACTAAAATTTTAAAAATATCCTAAGAAATTTAAGAAAAGTTTCTACAACGTACAGTTCAAAGGACTCCCTAAAAAGAATCAAATATAAAAACTGAGGATTGTATTAACAAATTTATTATTGATACGATACACTAAAAATAAAAATTAGATCATATAGCATAAGAAATATCTAAAATTTTTCCATCCCACACTTCAAATTTTCATCATCCCCTTGATATAATCAAATAATATGGTTTGAGGGACTCCTTGGATGGCCATAGGACATGGAAATAACTTTCTATTTTTGGATTACTCAGACTTCATCCCAACTAATAGTCCTTTATGTGGTACCAATCTCTTAGTCTCAATCATGCTGCTCCTTCTTGCCTTCTGCCCATAATTTTGCCATTATGATTATGTACCTAAAACATACAAAATTGACAAAAGAAATAATAAATTCTAATTTAAAAAAGTAGTAAATTTGAGTTGCCTCCCAACAAGCGCTTGATTTAATATTATGGCACAATAGGTTTTGTGTTATCACCTGGCTTCATTGAAGTAGATTTTCTCCCATATATATCTTTTGTACTTCCACTTTTTCCATTCATCTCTTCCTTATTTAATTTTTTCATTAGGGTAAACCTTAAATTTGAGTCACTCCCACCTCTGAAATATTGTCTAGCACCTCAATTGTTGTTGCTAATTAGGTGTCTTTCAAACATTCACCTGTCAATAAATTTTCTATACCCATTTTCTATTAGTCAAGGTGTAATGACCCTCTAGGTTATTTTTTGTTTTTTGTGCTTTTCCATATTTCAAACTTTTTCATAGTGGCTACAAGTCATTTATGACTTGTCAAGACTGATGGTTTAGTGCCTGGGCCATTCGTTAGGTCGTTATGACCATTTCTCTATTTTAGAATTTGAACTTAGGAAATTTTTGACTTCGATCAGCATTCTTTAGAATCATGCTCGGAATCAAATTATGACAGTTTTGTTAGCTCCAGAGTAAGGATTTTGGTCTATCGGGACCCTTGGTCAGGGTCTAGGAGCTTTCAGTTTGCTTTTATCTTATGTTGTGTGTTTTAAGGTGAGTTTGGCTTATAGAGTTGACTTTGGTCAACATTCGGAGAAGACAACCTCAGATGGAAATTCTGTTAGTGTTGTTAGCTCCAGAATGCTGACTTTAGGCTAGAGGGACCTTTGGTTTGGATCCCCAGGTTTCTGGACTTGGTTTTAGCCAGGTTTCATTTTGATAAAAGTTAGTTCTTGGGTGTGGGTCCCACTTTTCATTAAAATGATCTCCGTTGGGATTTTTATTGATTCTGTTAACTCCGAAATGCCATTTTTGGTGTAATGACCCTTTCGGTCATTTTTGCAGTTACGTCTTCTTTGTACTGTTAGAGCCTTCCTGTAGCGGCCCCAAGCCATTTATGGCTTGCTGGGACCGGTGGTTTGGTGCCCTGGCCGTTCGTTTGGTTGTTACGGTCGTTTCCCTGTTTTAGAGCTCTAACTTAGGAATTCATTAACTTTAGTCAACAATCTTAGCTAACATGCTCGGAATCGAATTCTAACAACTTCGTTAGCTCTGGAACATTGAGTTTGGTCTAGTTGGACCTTTAGTCTAGGACTGAGAACTTTTGGTGTGGGTTTTATGTTGGTTTTTCTATTTTCAAGCCATTTAGATTTGAAAGTAGAGCTTGGGTCAGCTTTCGATGATCGGAGCGTTAGATTCAAAATCCAATGATTCCTTCAGCTTCAAAATGATGAGTTTGGGTTAGGTTGGTGTTGGTTCGGGCCCTGGGTGAGCCAGGCTCATTTTGGCTAGTTGGTTAGTTCTAGTTAGTGTGGACTTGGGTCAATATTCCTCCAAAACGACCTCGTATGGAAGTTTCATCGATTCTGTTGAGTCCAGAACGCCATTTCCACTCTATTAGCATTATTGGTTTTTGAATATCGGGTTCTGATCGTGCCCAGAACACCCCATGGAAATTTTTAGTGCGGATGGTTTTTTGCAGTTGCAGGCCTTCAGCACCAACAACACCCAGGCAGCACAATCGCGCTAGCCTGTGGCCTGCCCTTGTGCGCGATGGCGCCCGGCCAACACCGATGGCACCTAGGCCAGCGCCTACCTTCCAGCGTCGATGGTTCCTCATGCGCGCGATCGCGCCTGGCCTCCCTTAGCACGATGGTGCTTTTTTACCACCAATGGCACTGACCAGCGCCCAGCTGGTATATATTTCTTGTCCCTCGATTTTCTAGCTTCATTTCTTGCTTTTCTCCAATTCTAAATCAATATTCTCTCCACCAAAGTGTTCAATTTAGTTCATAGCCTTGGGAATGCATTATATTAAGGAGAAATCTTGCTTCCTTTTCGATTTTGGTAAGTTCTTCTTCCCCAAAACTTGCTCCTTCTCCATTGCATAAACCACCATTGTTGCCCAATTCTCAAAGCTTGAAAATTCTTGGTAGAAGCTTCCCCTTGTGATTGCATGCTCGTGGGTTTCGTGGAACTCACTGATAAGTGAGTAATTTACCAACTTATTGAGCTTTTAATCTTATGATTTTGCTAGTATGAAGTGGATAAATAGTTCAATTTGACACGAATTTCTTCTATTTTACAAGTTTTTATGTTTTACAAGGGTTCGAGAAAGATTCAAGTGAAAACAAGTCAAACGGAGTAAAAAGAGAGCTGCTGGACACTGGAACCAAAATGGTCATCGCAACCGCGAAGACAAAGCCACGTGATCGCGATGAGTTGGCAGAAACTCAAAGCATCACGACCGCGAGAGTGGATCACGCTATCGCGGTGAAGGAAATTGAAAAGTCTTGCGATCGCGAAGGTCATGCCTGTGATCGCGATAAAGGATTCATCAGCTACGGGGCAAATTTGGAAATTCCCATTTTTGTAAACCCCAATTCACATAAAATACTTCCAAACCATCTTGAATCATATCTTTTGCTATTTTATGAACTTTTGAGCAAGCTTGGGAGCAAGGTTCGTCAACCACCACCATAGGAGTGAAGATTTGGATTCTTTGTATTGTAAAATTTCTAGATTCCATTCTTCAACCCTTGTTCTTAATTGCTATTTACTTGGTGTGTTTGTTGACTTGAGATTTTGGGTTTGTATTAGAGATAATACTTTATGGGTTATTGAATTCATATATAGATTTTGTTCTTGTTTGATTATTTGGGTCTATTGAATCCTCCATTGCTTGAATTTATAGTCAATGGTTGCAAACATTGACTTAGCTTACTGATTTGAGTTATTGCTCGAGAGAGAATTTCCCTAAATTTGGGAAGATTTAATAGTGGAAACTTGGGAATCCATCTAGATTGGAGGCTAGAGATAGCTCCAATATGAGAATTTCCCATTTAAGGTTTCGAGCTAGAGATAGGACGACCTCCCCAAGTTATTTGGCTGGTTTATTGCTTACTCGTGTTAGTTTGAGAGAAAACACATGAGATATATGCTTGATTGGTCGAGAGATAGCCATGCATACCTATAGCAAAGACTACCTAGGTGTCAACCGGATGCAAGTCTTGTGATTTGAATTCCCAAGCCCATATCCCCTTTTTTGCCCTTTCTTGAAGAAAGCAAGGAAATCCATTGATCAATCTATCTTTTATTTGTTTTTCTTTATCTTTTAGTTGTAGTTAAAATCCCCCCTTTTAGATATCTCTTTCCCTTTTGTTTATTGAACTTAAATAAGTTACTTTTATTCTTTACCAGCTCGATCGCGACTACATTGTTCCCTTGGGTTTGACCCCAACACCCGTTGGGAATTATAAATTTTATTTTGACTACGCGATCACCGTGACCTCCTTAATTGGAGAGCACGATTTGAGCATTTATCAAAAATGGCATTGTTGCGGGGGAAAATTTGGCATATTTAGTTAGTTTAGAATTTTAGTTTACTTACTCTACTTCAATTTTTGTGAATAATTGTTTTTCTTTTGTTTTGTTTTAGTTTGTTGATGGCATCATGGCTTATTTGAATTTTAGAAATAGTGATGGTTGCATTCCAATTTATATTCCCGACTATTGTGTTTATTGTGGAGGACCCCACCTCGGACAAAGGTGTAGAATTGGCCTTCGGATAGGAAGGTATTCTCCCTCTTGTTCCTATGATGGGTGCAATTGCTATTTGTGTGGTGGTCGTGATGGACGTTGGAGCGATTGCTCCAATGATGACCGTCCCCATCCCTCTTCTTCTGCAAACAATGTTACTAGTGGTGCTTATGACCTTGACAGGGACCATGAATTTGCAATCGAAGAAGGCATATACGGTAAGCTCCAAACCCTCTTGGCATCATTAGAAACCCAAGAGGAGGGTGTGCAATCCATAAACCAATGTTTTGTGGATGCAAGGGCAACAAAAGAGGAAAACACAAAGGAAGATCATGAATTGAAGGTGGTGTTGCAACCAACTACACCAAGTGTGGGCTATGATGTCGTAACATCTCTAAGTGAGGATGTTATGAATGAGGCAAGCTTGAAGGTGGAGATACCCAAATCCCACTTCAACCTTTGTTCGACCTTAAGTTTGATTCGATGGACGTGAGTCAAAGTAATCAAGCTTTTGGAAGACCTTGGAAGGAGGGTGGAGGAAGGTCTATCCAGTTTTGAGTTTATCGTGGAACAAAGTCAAAGAGTCCTTCCTCACTTGAAGGCAAAAAAGTGTGGATTGTGAAATCAAGAGAATGGCTTTCTCATGCTAAAACCTTCACCCCGGGAGTGCCACCGAAAATTCGATTCATATTTGGGTCGAAGGTTCAAATCTTCCAAGTGGAAATCTCGATGGTGAGGTAGCTTGTGTCACGCCGCGACGTTAAATTGTGCGCTTGATGGGAGGCAACCCATCATTTTTATGATTTACTTCACTTTTTGTTTCTTTTTGTTATGTTCGAGGTGCCCATGGAGGAGAAGAGGAACCAAGTGTTGAAAAGCACCCAAAAATGCCTCTGAAAAATGTGCTTTTTCGCACTTGGAAGAGTGCCCATCGCACATGCCATCACACACTCAAGCAGTAGAATGAAAAGAAACATTGGCATGTGCGGATGTGGTGCATCTCGAACCTCACAAAGTTCCCATCGTACCCGGCGTCGCATAACAAAACAGTGCATTGTGCAAAAATTCAGAAATTCGGTGGATGCTAAAGCATCGCGGTCACGATGCTTGACCATCGTGATCGCTATGAGGAAATTTTCTCTGACTTATCACGACTGTGTAACCACTTCACGATCGTGGGAAGTCAGGTCACTTAACTCATCGCGATCGCGTGAAAAAGCCACGCGAATGCGAGGCACTGAGCAGTTTCCAGGTGTTAATGTTCACATAAGACATTTCAAAAGCAAAAATTTGCTTTGAAACTTGGCTTATTTTCTCTCCCAAAGGCAAGAATAAAAATCCATCATCAACTTCAAGTTCATAAAAAACTTTGCAACATCAGGTATGATCTCTACTTTCTCTTCTTCAATCCACCCTCATTGTGTTAGAGTAAGTACTTTAAACACCCAAGTGGTTGTTGAGCTTTTGCTCATTCTTAATGTCTAAATTGGATGTGTGGTACAAATTTGTGGGTGAATTATTATTGGGGGGTTAAAAATCTGTTGGTTTACTGATTTTTAGTACAAAAAAGGTGATGCCTATGTGGTGTAAAAATGGTGTTCAGAAGGGTGCAAAGCACCTATTCGACGAAATGCCTAAACTGATTTTTCTTGACAAGAATATAACCATCGGGATCACGATGCCCAACTTCTCTGAGCCTCACGATCACGATGCCCCATTCCACGATCGCGATGCTTTAATTTTCTAAAAAAAATAATTTGTTTTCACGATCGCGATGGACAGGGTCGTGGTCGCGATGCCGAGTTTTCACTACCTCGAAAATAGAAACTCTACCCAGCTTTGCTCGGAATCATTTTGGCTTGTTTCTTTGGCCTAATCTGTTCCTAATACATTGCTTTACATGCCTATCTTGTTGTTTGACAACTTTTATCCTTGTGTTGGTACCTTAAGCTTGAAAGAGGCCGGAATTGCACATGAAGATGCCAACCAAGTGGACGACGAAGAGTACTTTGACCAAGGAACATTCGTCTCCCTCAATTTCTCCCAACTTTATGATCGTATCTTGACAAAGCCAATCACAAGGGAGTGAGGTATCATGTTGGATGGATTGGAGGAGAAATGGGTCGACTTCTATAGGAAGTTTGTTGACAGTGGGTGGATTTGCTTCGCTACCGAACCTATCAAGGCAAACATTGCCGTGGTCCGATAGTTCTATACCAATACGGCTGAGACAGACTTTTCCAATAACTTTATGGTGCAGGTGTGACGCAAATTGGTTTGCTTTGACCCGGAGTTGATCAATGAATATTACACCCTCCTGAATGCTGACAATGCCACCTATAAAGCCCGAGCTACAGAAAAGCAGCCCGAGTGGTTTGTGGAACATTTTCATGATGGCGAGATCTCACAATGGATAGCATTGAATACAAGGATCAATTCATCTGAGTTTAACCTCAGATCCCGCACTTGGATTTCAATCATTTGTGCCTGAGTTATGCCATCCAAGAATGAGTCTGACATGATCACCGACAAGGCAAAAGTGATTTGTGCTCTAATGGAGGGACTCCCGGTGAATGTGGAGCAATTGATTGTGCATGAAATTCAACAAGTATTGCTCGAAGGTAACAAGAGTCTGCTTTTCTCTTTGTTGATCACATACTTGTGCTACCAAGCCAGGGTCACCAAGAGGGATGAAGAAAATGAGAGTAAGCCCGAGAAAATGATCCATCCTTTGAAGAAGAGAGGCCCTATGAAAGCATCAAAGAATAGGAAGATAGACGTGGATTCATCATCATTTGGCCTATTTTCCGAGTCTAGCAAGGCACGCGAGTCAGCTGCTACTGCTGAGACTATTGGTCCACTCAGAATTGGACCTCCGACACTCCACCACATCTTCAACCAAGTCTATGGAATTGATACCCATCTTTGTCAACTTGTAGCAGGCTTACCTTCGGGTCCGGGTGAGACTTCCACCGCACCATCATCAGGGCTGCCACCCTCCACTACTCCTAGTGGACCTACACTAGCTAGTGTAGCAAGCCAGTATCAAAACATCAAGGAGAGGTTGGCTAAGGTGGAAAGGCGACAGAAGAAGTATAGGGACCATGATAGGAAGAAAATGAGCAATCTGAGGAAGCTATGTGGGTCTTATGCTAAGGAGGATGCTGATGAGGGAGATTGGGTCCTTTCTGGACTTAGCAGTTATGGTTCTGAGTGATACACCCTTCAGGGAGCCTCCTTAAACTCTACTTTTATTTTGTTGTTGTGAGGGCATTGAACGTTATTAGTTGGGGGTGGCTAGCACTCTATCTAGCATGTTATTTTAATTTGGATATTGCACCCTTTTTGGGCTTGTTTTCTTTGTATTGTTGGATATTAATGTGCCCTTTTCGGGCTTGTTTTTGCTATGTTTTGCCCTCGTCGGGTTTGTTTGTTGATATGGATGGAGTTGATGGGTTAAGTTGTTAGTTTCTTTTGTTTTAACTTCTTTGTTTTACTTTTTATAGTAGTTGAGATGTTGGTTATTGTGGGACAGGGGAAGTATGAGTACCCATTAGGCTAGTGAACCTGTTTGAGTTGGGGGTATATTTGTTTCGCACTTCACGTTGTATGAATCGCACGAGCTTCAAACATGCTCACTATTTGGCCTGTGCGTTGCACGTGCGACACACACTTCCTCATGTGCGAATCACATGTGACCGTAGTATAATGTTTATATTAATCAACCTTGTGTAGTCATACCGATTTAGATAGATGAATTGGCCCAAGGAGAGACTAAGTGATGACATTCTTAAGGGCAAATCATCATCTTTTGAGGTTTTGGTTCCAAATTGACTTGTTTGGTACCAATGAAGTAGTCTTGCATGTTCGGTGAAATAGGCATACCCAGTGATTTTGTGACAACTCTTTTAATCTTTTTGTGACTCTTGACTCATTATTGGTGATAATGTAGAATAACTCATCTTTGTTCTTGTTTAAGAAGTTAAAAATTGATCCTTCTTGAATAATTCACATGCCATGTGTGGTGAGGTTTAGTTGAATAATTCTTGTGCATGTGTGTCGTCTAGAACTTGCCCCGAATGTGATTCAAGGCGAAATTTTAGGTGTAACCAAGCTTGGAAGATGACTTTAGGCCCTTTTTGATAGCTACTTCACCCAAATGACTTCCCAATGACATCAAATCCTAGTGAACCCCTTTGAGCTTGTGACCTTTCTTTGGCACCAACACCTTGACCTTTTTGAAACCTCAATCTTGGCACCCATCCTCCCTAATTTCTTGAAAATGAAATGTAGGCTAAAACCTAAGTTTGGGGGGAGAAACGAAAAATAACATAGGCAAATGCCTAAGTTTGGGGGTGCATATGATCAAATAAGGAGAAGAAAAGAAATGCACTTCAAGTGCAAGGTAGCACCTTACTTCAAAAATTGAACATTGCTCCAAAAGATCAATCTAACAAGCAAATTGAAAAGCAAAAAGTGGTGCTACCAAGTGAAGCTTATATAAGGTGTGAATGATCATGAGATAAAAAAAAAGAAATCTTGGTTTGTGTGAGGGAGAAATAAGGTAAAGTTGAAATTAAAAAAATGTGAGCAGTGTTTGAAATGAAAACAAAGAGCATTGGGGAGGTGTAGTCACTTGAACCACATGATATCCTCACCTTAGCCCTTTCCAACATCGTAACTCGCAAGTCCTTGGTGATTCTGAGCTTGGCTACCCTACATTAGTGGAGATTTACATGAAGGGCAAGCCTATGGTTCAATGTGTGTGCACTTGAAATTCCTTCTGAGTGTGAGTAGTTGTATTTGTCCCTTGTGATTATCTTTGTACATAATGTGTTTTTGGGACTTTCGTTCTTGTGAGGGCATGCAAATTAGGATAGTTGGTGACATTGATAAACTCCGAAAATGAGTCAAATGAGCATGTTTTGCTAAGCTAGTGGTTGGAGTCATATCTTGAGGATTGGTTGTTGTCACTTGCTTGTTCTTATTGTGCCTTTGCATCATGAGTTTGTGTTTTGAATCGAAGGAAATGCTTAGAGTAAGTTAGCATATGACTGACTAATCATTAGTACCAACCGATGTCATGTTTGGTGCTTGAAATGGGTTTTCCTTGGGTTGTGGTATTGTCATTTGCACTTGTGTTGTGTGCCTCTTGAGTTAAAATTTTAAGTTGCTTGAGGACAAGCAATGGTTCAAGTTTGGGGGTTTGATAAGTAGGCAATTTACCAACTTATTGAGCTTCTAATCTTACGCTTTTGCTAGTATGAAGTGGATAAAAAGTGCAATTTGACACGAATTTCTTCTATTTTACAGGCTTCTGTGTTTTAGAAGGGTTCGAGAAAGATTCAAGTGAAAAAAAGTCAAATGGAGTAAAAAGAGAGTTGTTGGACACTGGAACCAAAATGGTCATCGCAACCACGAAGAAAAAGCCAGGCGATTGCGATGAGTTGGCAGAAACTCAAAGCATCACGACTGCGAGAGTGGATTCACGTGATCGTGGTGAAGAAAATTGAAGGGCCTCGTGATCGCGCAGGTCATGCACGTCATCGCGATAAAGGATTCATCAACTGCGGGGAAGATTTGGAAATTCCCAATTTTGGAACCCCAATTCACATAATACACTTCCAAGCCATCTTGAATCATATCTTTGGCTATTTTCACAACTTTTGAGCAAGCTTGGGAGCAAGGTTCATAAACCACCACCATAGGAGTGAAGATTTGGATGCTTTGTATTGTAAAATCTCTAGATTCCATTCTTCAACTCTTGTTCTTAATTGCTATTTACTTAATGTGTTTGTTGACTTGAGATTTTGTGTTTGTATTAGAGATAATACTTTGTGGGTTATTGAATTCATATATAGATTTTGTTCTTGTTTGATTATTTGGGTCTATTGAATCCTCCATTGCTTGAATTTATAGTCAATGGTTGCAAACATTGACTTAGCTTACTGATTTGGGTTATTGCTCGAGAGAGAATTTTCCTAAATTTGGGAAGATTTAATAGTGGGAACTTGGGAATCCATCTAGATGGAGGCTAGAGATATCTCCAATCGCGGAATTTCCCATTTAAGGGTCCAAGCTAGAGATAGGACGACCTCCCCAAGTTATTTGGCTGGTTTATTGCTTACTCGTGTTAGTTCGAGAGAAAACACATGAGATATATGCTTGATTGATCGAGAGACAGCCAGGCATACCTATAGCCAAGACTACCTATGTGTCAACTGGGTGCAAGTCTTGTGATTTGAATTCCCAAGCCCATATCCCCCTTGTTGTCCTTGCTTGACGAAAGCAAGGAAAGCCATTGATCAATCTATCTTTTATTTGTTTTTCTTTATCTTTTGGTTGTAGTTAAACTCCCCCCTTTTAGTTATCTTTTTCCCTTTTTGTTTATTGAACTTCAATAAGTGACTTTTATTCTTTACTAGCTCGATCGCAACTACATTGTTCCCTTGGGTTCAACCCTAACACCCATTGGGAATTATAATTTTTTTTTACTATGCGATCGTCGTGAGCTCCTTAATTGGAGCGCACAATTTGAGCGTTTATGTCACGCCCCAAACCATGGGAGGCATGAACGACACCCGGAGCCCCAAAAGGCCGAGGGTGCCAAAATAGAGTGTATCTCTATTGAACCTGCTAGGGGTCTTAGACCGACAAGGTCTCTAAGAATAACAATTTGAAACACTGAAAGCTCAATAGTAGGTAAACAACTCAAGGACGACAAGACTAATACATAGTAGATAGCTAATAACAAGGCCGACAAGGCCATACCCAACACTGATGTACATATACACGTCTAGAAGCCTCTAGGAGTAAGTAAAATATCTCATATCCAGGACAGGACCCTGGACTAGCCATAAGCTGTACATATACATAACCTGGTCAAAATATAAGCTAGACCTCTGACTCGTCAGCTCCAGGAAGAATGGAGCTTACCAAAATGGCTGAACTCTGCAACTCCTACTGAAGAGGTCTATCTGGGGTTTTTTCTGGACCTGCAAGCATGAATGCAGCACCCCCAGGCAATGAGGACGTCAGTACGACAATAATGTACTGGCATGTAAGGTAGAAACATAAAAGCAAGTCGCAAGTAGTAAATCTAAACAAGATATAATATGAAACTTGTAAACTGTAATTGGTAAGACACGTTAAGCTCTTTCTCCTTTATTCTTTTTAGAATACAACACATGCATTAACTCACACCACAAATAACTCTTTATAACCCATGCTGAACCACAATAGCGCCTCGGTGCACCTTATATATAATAGCCTCAATATGGCAGTAGCGCTTCGGCGAACACTATGTATATAATGGCCTCAATATGGCAGTAGCACCTCGGTGCACACTATGTATATAATGGCCTCAATATGGCAGTGGAACCTCGGTGCACACTATGTATATAATGGCCTCAATATGGAAGTAGCACCTCGGTGAAAACTATGTATATAATAGCCTCAATATGGCAATAGCACCTCGGTGCACACTAACACGTAAACCACGCATAATAAGTGTATTACTAGATTGACCTTCAAAGCTATTCTTGTTATTTATGAAGGTACATTTAGATAACTTCTTTAGCCTTGGCTTAATAGGTGTTGGACTCAACATACCAAACACATATAAATGGGGATTTGACTTGATAACTTTCCTTGTATACTTTATAAAGTTTGATTAGGGATCACAATACAAAGAAGAAACTTGACAAAAGGATAACTTACGTTTCGTGCAAAAAGAATCAATTTTTTATAAGAAGGAGACTTGAATCACCATAATGTATAACTTAGTTCCTTAAGACTTGTTGAATTACCAAATCATCTCTCTTACAATAGAATATTCAAATTCCTTCTTTCAGAGATTTAGAGTTCTATTTCTAGATTCATGCCGATAAGGAATAAAGATGCCTTAACATACCTCGTTCCTTCCAAAGATTGTTCTTACCAGAACTTGGACTTTCCTTTATTAAGTTAATCTACAACACAAGGGTATAATGAATCTAATATTAGCTCTTAAACCTGATGCAACCTTTCCAAAATAGTAGCTAAACATTTCCCGGGCAGATTTACGTATTTTGCATTAATTAAAGGTGTATCGTCACACCTTTCTCCCCTGTCCAATACACATCACACACACACCAACCTACTGCCTCCAATAATACAAAACACATCAAACATACCCTACACAACTCACCATGCCGAAATACAATAGCAACACATTGAACCCACGGCTTCCGATCGCCGTCCCGTGAGTTCTTAACAACAATTCAACAACAATTGTCCATCCGAACTTCAATCCAAAAATATGATTAGGGGAAGAGTACTTAACACACTTGAAGGTGTGTTTTTATCCTCTTTTTATTGATTCCTTGAAAAGCTTAAGTACCCCCTACACATACACCAACAAGAGAAGAAGAAATCTCTTAATTGTTACACAATTTCTATGTGTTAAATCTTAAGAAAGGGGCTGCCATAGTTCATGTCTTTATTACCATAGGATATCCTAGCTATATGTAGTAGATTAATACCAAGATAACAAGTTGTTTAACTCACCTTAAGCTTGAATGAATCTTGATCTTCTTAGAACCCTAAAGGGAGAGAGGGGCTGCCAAAAGGAAAGGAGATAAGAGAGAATTTTTCCAGCTTTTTGTGATCAATATTGATCAACAAAAGGTCTGTATAAAGGGACCTTTTTGGCCGACTTTTTTGAGTATATTTGGGCCAAAATGGGTCAAGAAACTTGGGCCAAAATTACCCTTTGCTTGGGCCTCAAAAGGGTTAAGTTTTGTGGCTGATTTTGGGCTTCTCTTGGGTCAAAATGTGGTCAATATTGGTGGCTACCTTTTGTAGTTGTTTGGGCCAGATTTGGTTGTGCTTTGATGGGCCAACTTTAAGCTTCATTTGGGCTACCATTAGGTCTAATAATCCATGGTGTTGCTGCCCGTAATCGGCCCTCGGAACTTAGTTCGTTAGCGTAGGTAGGTGATGCACCTACTTGTCACCTAAGAGCTTAGATAAGTCGAGCAAGTACCTCACTTGTTTTATATCATTTTCAAAACCCTCATCCTTATAATTTAACTTAACACTTATATACATTTGACCATTTCAAATTCTAGGCCAAAGTACCCCTTCACAATCTCGAGCTCAAATACCTTCGTCGATATTTACTTAGTCACATAGGTTTTGAAAGGTACGGGGTGTTACATCCTTCCCCCCTTAGAATCATTCATCCTCGAATGAGGGTAATGCATATAGAGCTCTAGTCCCTTAGGATTTTTTTGAAATTTCGGCAGAGTTTCCTTTATAATTGGGACTATCCAAAAACCTGAAACTCAGCAAAAGTCCAGCACGATGCCTCACAGGGCGATACAACTATATACAATTAAATGTAATCATTTTCACATGTTCAAACCTGATCATATTTGCATAGTAGGAAGAGTATCAAGAACATAAGAATATGACTTACCTCTATACTATCTTCAAGTCATAAATAACTGGGGATGCTTTTTCCTCATTTCTTCCTCGGCTTCCCACGTCATTTCCTCGATATTATTATTTCTCCATAACACCTTTACTGAGGCTACTTCTTTGGTTCTTAGCTTCCTAACTTGATGATCTAGGATAGAAATTGGTACTTCTTTATAGGATAAGTCTTCAGAAAGTTGAACATCTTTGATAGGCATAATACGTGAAAGATCTCTTATGCACCTTCGTAGCATCGATACATGAAATACAGGATGGACTGTCTCCAATTCTGTGGGTAAATCTAGCTCATATGCCACTTTTCCTACCCTCCGAATGATCCTGTATGGTCCAATATATCTTGGACTAAGCTTTCCCTTTTTACCAAATCGCATAACACCTTTCATGGGTGAAACCTTTAGGAAAACCCAATCACTAATATTAAATTCCAAATCCCGACGTCGCACATCTGCATATGATTTTTGCCTACTCTGGGCTGTTAGTAATCTTTCTCGAATTAGCTTCACCTTCTCCATTGCCTGATTAACTAGGTCTGGCCCTAATAATCCTGCTTCTCCAATTTCAAACCATCCAATCGGTGATCTACACTTTCGTCCGTATAAAGCCTCATAAGGAGCCATTTGAATGATTGCATGAAAGCTATTATTATAGGCAAACTCAATTAGTGGCAAATGGTCATCCCAACTCCCTTTAAAATCTACTACACAAGCTCGTAGCATATCTTCGATTGTTTGAATAGTGCATTCAGCTTGTCCATCTGTCTGTGGATGAAAAGCTGTACTGAGACTTATTTGAGTACCTAAGCCTCTCTGGAAAGACCTCCAAAAATTTATTGTAAACTGAGCACCCCTATCTAAAATAATGGAAATTGGGACACCATGAAGTCAAACTATTTCACTAATATACAACTTGGCATAATCTTTAGCAGTATAAGTTGTCCTGACTGGCAAAAAGTGAGCTTATTTTGTAAGTCTATCTACAATCAACCATATGGAATCATACTTTCTATAAGTACGGGGTAAGCCTGTAATAAAGTCCATGTTGATCACCTCCCATTTCTAGGTAGGTAGAGTTAGACCTCCGGGTCTCTGGTGTTCAATTTTTACCTGTTGACAATTCTGGCATTGGGCTACAAACTCTGCAATATTTATCTTCATATTATTCCACCAATAAATTTGTCGAAGATCATGATACTTCTTCATCGTTCCTGGATGGATTGAATAGCAGGAATGGTGAACTTCTGCCAAAATTTTCTCCCGAAGCTTCCCGACGTTAGGTACACATAGACGACCTTGATATCTCAGAACCCCATCTTTCTTAAGCTCTGTTAGTGGTTGCTTCTGTTGTGGAATTTCCTCCCTCAATCATACTAATTCTAGATCATCATATTGTCGTTCCTTTACCTCTGTCATAAGTGAGGATTCCGCTGTGCTTTGAATAACAACTCCCCCATTACCTTGGTCTAGTAGTCGAACCTGCAAATTAGCTAACTGATGTAGTTCTCTTGTCATCTCAATCTTTTTATTTTTCACGTGGCTCAAGCTTCCCATGGGTTTGCGGCTAAGTGCATCGGCCACTACATTGGCCTTCCCTGGATGGTACAAAATATCTACGTCATAATCCTTTAGTAACTCTAGCCACCTTCTTTGCCTTAGGTTTAAATCCTTCTATTTGAATAAATACTGTAGACTTTTGTGGTCCGTAAACACGTCTACATGGACTCCAAACAAGTAATGGCGCCAAATTTTCAAGGCAAATATAACTTTTGCCAATTCAAGATCGTGAGTAGGGTCGGGTGAGCAAAAAGTAGTTACCTTTAGCCCGGTCTTCCTTATTAATTATTGATAAGGCACAGGGGAAGCATCATCCTGCAGATGACTAATTGTCTCTGTAAACCACTAATTCAAGGCTTAATTTTGTTCATGCTTTCTTAGTTTTCTCGAGGCATAGGCAATAACTTTACCATGTTGCATTAAAATGAAGCCCAACCAAATCCTTGAAGCATCACTATAAACAACATAAACTTACGTGCCCTCTGGCAGAGTTAAGACAGGTGCTGAAGTAAGTCTGTCCTTCAACTCCTGAAAACTCTGCTCACATGCATCAGACCACTGGAACTTGGTAGCTTTATGAGTCAACTTTGTCAATGTGCAGATATAGAAGAAAATCCTTCCACAAACCTCCAGTAATAACCTGATAAGCCCAAAAAACTATGGATCTCTGTAGCATTCAAGGGCCTCGGCCAATTTTTTACTACTTCAATCTTTTGGCCGTCAACTCTAATACCTTCGTCTGTAATTATATGGCCAAGAAAAGCCATTGAAGTCAACCAAAACTCACATTTGGAGAACTTCGCATATAATTTATGATTCTGAAGTGTTTGCAATACTGCACGTAATTGATCAGTATGTTCGGCTTTGGACCGCGAGTAAATCAGGATATCATCAATAAATACGATCACAAATACATCTAGGAATGGCTTGAAGACCCGATTCATTAGGTCCATAAAAGCTGTTGGGGCATTAGTAAGCCCAAAAGACATTACTAGAAATTCAAAGTGGCCATACCTTTTCCTAAAGGCTGTTTTTGGAACATCTACCCCTTTAACACGTAATTGGTGATACCCCGACCGCAAGTCAATCTTTGAAAAACATTTGGCGCCTTTCAACTAATCAAAAAGGTCATCAATCCTTGGAAGCGGATACTTATTCTTGATTGTAACTTTGTTCAGTTGTCGGTAATCGATACACATTCTCAAGGACCCATCCTTCTTACGAACAAACAAAACAGGTGCGCCCCATGGCAATGTACTAGGCCTAATGAAACCTTTTTCGAGTATATCCTTTAACTGTTCCTTTAACTCTCTTAATTCTACAGGAGCCATCCTGTAAGGGGGAATTGATATTGGCTGAGTATCTGGTAGTAGGTCAATGGCAAACTCAATTTCCCTTTCTGGAGGGATTCCTGGAAGCTCATCCGGGAATACATCTAGAAACTGACTCACCACAGGAACTGATTGAAGAGTCGCTCGTCCATCCTCTGTGCTTCTTACTTGGACTAAATGATAAATATAGCCTTTAGAAATCATTTTTTAGGCCTTAAGGTAGGAAATAAACCTACCCCTTGGCATGGAAGCATAACCTTTCACCTCTAGGATTGTCTCTTCCGGAAAATGGAATTTGACAAACTTATTTCTACAATCGATATTAGCATAACATGCAGCTAACCAGTCCATGCCCATAATGACATCGAAGTCAATCATATCTAATTCGATTAGATCAGCTGAAGTGAGGCGTTCATAAATCCACACTGCACAATCTCGATAAACTCGTCTAGCTATAATAGATTCACCAACCAGTGTAGATACAACAAAGGGTCTAGGCAACAACTCAGGGCCAACCCCCAACTTACCAGCAATGAGTAGGGTAACATATGAAAGAGTAGAGCCAGGATCTATAAGTGCATAAACAACATGAGTAAAAATAGTCAATGTACCTGTAATAACATCAGGTGACGATTCCAAGTCCTGGCGACCGGCTAGAGCATAAGTGCGATTCTGACCACTGCCTGAACTGGATGCTCCTTCTCCTCCTCTACCACTATCACGACCTGGTGTAGCCTGTTGGCCTATCCTAGGGGGATGAATAGTAGATGAAGAAGCTGCCATAGACCCTGTAGGCTGGGACATCTCACCCCTACCTCTACTCGGACAGTCTCGCATAAAGTGACCAGGATGCCCACATGAATAACAAGTATCTGAACCCAGGCGACATATCCCAGGATTCTTCCTACCGCACTGAACACAAGGTGGAAAAGTTGGCCTTATCTGACCTGAATGCCCCTGGCGATAGGAACTGGATGCACCTGAACTGTGGCCTGGTCCAGTCTGAGAAAAATGATCATACATCTCCCTTTGCAACTGATATGGGGCACCACTAGTAGGGTGGGGTGATCGCCTATTAAAATGTGGCCTAACATTACCTCGTGGCTCTACATAGGACCCAGTAGATTTAGCCCTCTTATTCTGATCCCTTTCTCGGCTTTGGTTATCTCCAATTTGTACTTCAAGATCTTCTGCAGTCTGAGAAATAGCATGTATCTTAGAAATATTTGTATCCTCTTGTGTGGCTGCTATTTTTAATCCCTTAATCAATTCATCCTTAAGGCCATGCACATATCGATGAACTTTAGCTCGAATCGTACTCACAATATCGGGGGCGTACCTTGCTAATGAATTAAACCTGAGGTTGTACTGTCGAACATTCATATTGCGCAGCCTAAGGGCTAGAAATTGATGAAGTCTGGCCTCTCGAACCTCCTGTGGAAGATAGTGAGCTAGAAAGGCCTCTGAAAATTCCTCCCATTCATCTGGGGGTGCATTTGATCCCCTAGACAGATCCCAAGCCTCAAACCATAAAATGGCCACATCTCGTAACCTGAAAGATGCAAACTCCAATGCCTCCACTACTATTGCATGCATGACTCGAAGTACTCGATAAGTCTGATCAATAAACTTCTGAGGATCCTCACGTGGGTCAAAGCCTGTAAATATAGGAGGACTTAGGCTGATAAACTCTCGATCCCTAGAACTTTCTGAGCCACCTGACCTAGCACTCGCTGATGCCCCAATTTGTTGTTATTGTTTGGCTACCATCTGGGTCAATAATCGAACAACACTCCTGATGTCCTGGTCCTCTTTTTCAGGTGGAGGAGCTATAGGTGCTGGTTCATCTTTAGCTATCTCAGATGCCACTGGAGTAGGTGGGGTCAGGGGTACTGGATCCTCTCTAGTCTCATCAGGTACTTGATGAACTGGGATCTCTGGTGTCGGTGATTCACTTTGAGCCTCAAATCTATCCAATCGGATAGGCGGGGAATGACTAGTACCTTCCCCCGTATCCGTGCCAACCCGTCGGCTACTCATTTGTCTGGTCACAGGCATTTTTGTAAATAAGAAATAGAAAAACATGAATTAGACTTCAAACATCTTATGACCTCGCTCTATTGCACGATCTAGCAAATGAAAGAAGGATAACAATTCCTAAATGTCCCGTAGCCTCATGATTATAGGTATGGTGCACAACACACCCATAAGCAAGACTCTACTAGACATGGCTTGTAGACTCTCTGGGATTCGACGTGCTCTGATACCAAGTTTGTCACGCCCCAAACCATGGGAGGCATGACCGACACCCGGAGCCCCAAAAGGCCGAGGGTGCCAAAATAGAGTGTATCTCTATTGAACCTACTGGGGGTCTGAGACCGACAAGGTATCTAAGAATAACAATTTGAAACACTGAAAGCTCAATAGTAGGTAAACAACTCAAGGCCGACAAGGCTATTATCATAGTAGATAGCTAATAACAAGGCCGACAAGGCCATACCCAACACTGATGTACATATACACGTCTACAAGCCTCTAGGAGAAAGTAAAATATCTCATATCCAGGACAGGGCCCTGGACTACCCATAAGTTGTACATATACATAACCTGGTTAAAATATAAGCAAGACCTCTGACTCGTCAGCTCTAGGAAGAATGGAGCTTACCAAAATGACTGAACTCTGCAACTTTTACTGAAGAGGTCTATCTGGGTTTCTGTTTGGACCTGCAGGCATGAATGCAGCACCCCCAGGAAATGGGAACGTCAGTACGACAATAATATACTGGCATGTAAGGTAGAAACATAAAAGCAAGTCGCAAGTAGTAAATCTGAACAAGATATAATATGAAACTTGTAAACTATAATTGGTAAGACTCGTTAAGCTCTTTCTCCTTTATTCTTTTTAGAATACAACACATGCATTAACTCACACCGCAACTCACTCTTTATAACCCATGCTGAACCACAATAGCGCCTCAGTTATAATAGCCTTAATATGGTAGTAGCGCCTCAGCGCACACTATGTATATAATGGCCTCAATATGGCAGTAGCACCTCGGTGCACACTATGTATATAATGGCCTCAATATGGCAGTAGCACCTCGATGCACACTATGTATATAATGGCCTCAATATGGCAGTAGCACCTCGGTGCACACTATGTATATAATAGTCTCAATATGGCAGTAGCACCTCGGTGCACACTAACACGTAAACCACGCATAATAAGTGCATTACTAGATTGACCTTCAAAGCTATTCTTGTTATTTATGAAGGTTCATTTAGATAACTTCTTTAGCCTTGGCTTACTAGGTGTTGCACTCAACATAAAAACACATATAAATGGGGATTTGACTTTCTAACTTTCCTTGTATACTTTCTAAAGCTTGATTAGGGATCACAATACAAAGAAGAAACTTGACAAAAGGATAACTTACGTTTCGTGCAAAAAGAATAATTTTTTTATAAGAAGGCGACTTGAATCACCATAATGTATAACTTAGTTTCTTAAGACTTGTTGAGTTACCAAATCAGCTCTCTTACAACAGAATACTCAAATTCCTTCTTTCAGAGATTTAGAGTTCTATTTCTAGATTCATGCCGATAAGGAATAAAGAAGCCTTAACATACCTCGTTCCTTCCGAAGATTGTGCTTACCAGAACTAGGACTTTCCTTTATTAAGTTAATCTACAACACAAGGGTATAATTAAGATAATATTAGCTCTTAAACCTGATGCAACCTTTCCAAAATAGTAGCTAAACATTTCCCAGGCAGATTTACGTATTTTGCATTAATTAAAGGTGTATCGTCACACCTTTCTCCCCTGTCTAATACACATCACACACACACCAACCTACTGCATACAATAATACAAAACACATCAAACAGACCCTACACAACTCACCATGCCGAAATACAATAGCAACACATTGAACCCACGGCTTCCGATCGCCGTCCCGTGAGTTCTTAACAACAATTCAACAACAATTGTCCATCCGAACTTCAATCCAAAAATATTATTATGGGCAGAGTACTTACCACACTTGAAGGGGTGTTTTTATCCTCTTTTTATTGATGCCTTGAAAAGCTTAAGTACCCCCTACACATACACCAACAAGAGAAGAAGAAATCTCTTAATTGTTACACAATTTCTATGTGTTAAATCTTAACAAAGGGGCTGCTATAGTTCATGTCTTTCTTACCATAGGATATCCTAGCTATATGTAGTAGATTAATACCAAGATAAAAAGTTGTTTAACTCACCTTAAGCTTGAATGAATCTTGATCTTCTTAGAACCCTAAAGGGATAGAGGGGCTGCCAAAAGGAAAGAAGATAAGAGAGAATTTTTTCAGCTTTTTGTGATAAATATTGATCAACAAAAGGTCTGTATAAAGGGACCTTTTTGGCCGACTTTTTTTGAGTATATTTGGGCCAAAATTACCCTTTGCTTGGGCCTCAAAAGGGTTAAGTTTTGTGGCTGATTTTGGGCTTCTCTTGGGTCAAAATGTGGTCAATATTGGTGGCTACCTTTTGTAGTTGTTTGGGCCAGATTTGGTTGTTCTTTTATGGGCCAACTTTAAGCTTCATTTGGGCTACCATTGGGTCTAATAATCCATGGTGTTGCTACCCGTAATCGGCCCTCGAAACTTTGTTCGGTAGCGTAGGTAGGTGATGCACCTACTTGTCACCTAAGAGCTTAGATAAGTAAAGCAAGTACCTCACTTGTTTTATATCATTTTCAAAACCCTCATCCTTATAATTTAACTTAACACTTATATACATTTGACCATTTCAAATTCTAGGCCAAAGTACCCCTTCACAATCTCGAGCTCAAATACCTTTGTCGATATTTACTTAGTCACATAGGTTTTGAAAGGTACGGGGTGTTACAGTTTATCACTCACTGCTTGGGTGTAAATTCTCTCATTGTGGTAAGTAATTCTTCCTCAATTTCCGATTTTCATCCTTAAAATTCCACCTATAAATCCTCTCTTATGCGGGCTATTTTTATGCCTTCCTCTTGGCCAAAATTACTCAATTTTGGAGCATGTTTTCTTGGCATTAATGAGGTCATCGTGCTTTTTTTCATTCTTGATTTTGGGTTGTGGACCCCACGAGCCTGCAGGTGACCCAAATTTTGACCCAGCTATAATTATAGTGGTAGAGTATTGTTAGACTCGTTTTGATATGTTATTTATTATTTTGATTATTTGATTATAGTTTAGAGCTTCTCGGAGTGGTTCAAGCTCAAACAACATCATTCCACCAGCTTGTCGTTGGACGACATGTAGGTTACGGTCAAAAATTTCTAGACTTTGCATATATTGGATAAAATTGTACTAATTGGCATCCTTGGGTTGGGTTTATAAGCTTGGCACCACAGACCTTGACCAATTTTCCATTTTCTCCTCGTTTCTTTCCTTCATTGTGTGTAGTATTATTTTTAGATTGGTATTATCACCCCTGTGGTATTATGTTCCCTTGATTTGACTCTGAACCATATATGGTTGGCTATTTGGGGGTGTTAGTGAGTCTCGGACATCATTATCGCGACTTTAGGCTGGTTATCTATGCTGTAGAGTAATTGAAGTCTGTGCAGGGCCGATAGGTTGATTGTGGGTCGTAAGCCACTATTGTGATTGTATATACCATTTGTCATGCATGTAAGAGGGATTTATAGATGATTTTACTATGGTTTTGGGCTTTGGGCCTACTATTGATGATCTTCAAAACCTTGCATAGCCCATGGGGCCTATTTTTAGTAAACAACGATTGTAAGAAGGCTTTGGTACTGTTTTAATGGATCTTCTTAGGGTAAGAGGGAATAAGTGATGTTTTATCACTATTTACACTAATACTAGACTCGACAGGGTTGTGCGCTAGACTTGTTTTACTAGCACTTCTGGGATGATACTAGGCTCGGCGGTGCCGTGTGCTAGACTTATTTTTGACCTACTGATTTAGACCTAGATACCCTCCGGGTAGCTTCACTTGGGTATTTTCGAGATTTATGGGGCATCTAGTATGTTGGTCGGGGGCTTCTGTGGACCTTCTCATTCCGGGCCAGGGGCTACGTGCTATGATTGCCAAAGAGGGGTATACGGTGTAGTAGAGGTATACGGGTGCGACCTTCCATAGATCCTATCTTCTGGACCTTATAGGACACCAGAAGCGGGTAGCATACGTTACTATTATCACACTTAGTCCAGCATATCATATCATATCATTCTTGTGTGTGAGGTTCCACCCTTGTTTGCTATTTGCTGAGTGTACGCTCCGGTAGTATGGGATGCCAGAGGGTTTTTCTTCACTTGTTTGTGTTCCTAGAGTGTATGGGAGACCGTTGGGATTGTAGGTAGGTTTATTATTGTGTAGTCAAGTTAGTATTCCTTATGTTGATTTCTTATGATGCTTTGGATATTGTGAAACTGCTGGTAGTTTCATTTGGTTCTTATTCCTGTATTCGAGCATGCTTGTCATTCTATTACCTCCTTCCATGTCTACTTGAGGCTATCGGTATATTTCCTATTTCTAAATCTCTTCTTATATATATAATGTTGTTGTGAGGACCCCAAGTGTGTCATTTCTTGCTTTCACCTGTGCATGTAGTATATATCCTATTTTCTAGCCTTGTATGTTGTTTTCTGTTGTCTTCCTTCTGTGCTAGCTTCTGTGTGCTTCTTCATTATCTTTGGTGACTATTTGTTTCTATTATGCCTATTACTATTCTTTTATCTTATATGTGCCCAGTCAGCCTATGATACCTACTGGGTACCGGTTTCTTTGCAATTGGTGCTAATACTACACTTCTACATCTTCTAGTGCAGTTCCTTGTGAGGGCCATCACCATTAGCTCATTGGAGACTCTTGCGAGGAAATTTTTGGACCATCCAGAATAAGGGTGAGCTCTTGGCGACCAGAGCTTAGGTTCCAGTTTATCTTTTGTATCATGATCATTTGCAAGGCGCCAAATGTTTTTCAAAGATTGACTTACGGTCGGGGTATCACCAGTTGCGAGTTAAAGGGGTAGATGTTCCAAAGATAGCCTTTAGGACAAGGTATATCCACTTTGAGTTTCTAGTAATGTCTTTTAGGCTTACTAATGCCCCAACAGCTTTCATGGACCTAATGAATTGGGTCTTCAAGCTCTTCCTAGATGTATTCATGATTGTATTTATTAATGATATCCTGATTTACTCGCGGTCGAAAGACGAACATGTAGATCATCTGTGTGAAGTATTAGAAACACTTCAAAATCATAAATAATATGCCAGGTTCTCCAAGTGTGAGTTTTGGTTGATTCGGTGGCTTTTCTTGGCCATGCAATTAAAGATGAAGGTATTACAGTTGACGGCCAAAAGATTTAAGTTGTAAAGAATTGGTCGAGGCCCTTGAACGCTATAGAGATTCATAGTTTTTTGGGCTTAACAGGTTATTACCGGAGGTTTGTGGAAGGATTTTCTTATATATCTGCACCACTGACAAAGTTGACTCATAAAGAAGCAAAGTTCTAGTGGTTTAAAGCATGTGAGCAGAGTTTTTAGGAGTTGAAGGATAGGCTTACTTCAGTGCCTATCTTAACTCTGCCAGAGGGCACAAAAGGTTATGTTGTTTACTGTGATGCTTCAAGGATTGGGTTGGGCTGCTTTCTAATGCAACATGGTAAAGTTATTGCTTATGCCTCAAGACAACTGAGAAAGCACGAGCAAAATTACCCTGCTCATGATCTTGAATTGGCAGCAGTTATATTTGCCCTGAAAATTTTGCGCCATTACTTGTTTGGAGTTCATGTAGATGTGTTTAAAGATCACAAGAGTCTACAATATTTATTCAAGCAGAAAGAATTAAACCTAAGGCAAAGAAGGTGGCTAGAGCTACTAAAGGATTATGATGTAGATATTTTGTACCATCCAGGTAAGGCCAATGTAGTGGCCGATACACTTAGCTGCAAATCTATGGGAAGCTTGAGCCATGTGGAAAATAGAAAAATTGAGATGACAAGAGAACTACATCAATTAGATAAATTGCTGGTTCGACTACTAGACCCAGGTAATGGGGGAGTTGTTATTCAAAGGGTAGCAGAATCCTCACTTATAACAGAGGTAAAGGAAAGACAATATGATGATCCAGAGTTAGTAAGATTGAGGGAAGAAATTCCGCAGCAGAAGAAACCATTAATAGAGCTTAAGGAAGATGGGGTTCTGAGATATCAAGGTCATCTATCTGTAACTAACGTCGAGGAACTTCGGGAATTTTTTTTGGCAGAAGTCCACTATTCTCGCTATTCAATCCATCCAGGAGCAACAAAGATGTATCATGATCTTCAAAAAATTTACTGGTGGAATAATATGAAGAGAAATATTACAAAGTTTGTATCCCAATGCCCGAATTGTCAACAGGTAAAAGTTGAGCCCCAGAGGCCCGAAGTCTAACATCAAGTATAGTGATACCGACCTGGAAATGGGAGGCGATCAACATGGATTTTATTATAGGCTTACCTCGTACCTATCAGAAGTATGATTCCATTTGGGTAATTGTAGATAAACTTATAAAGTCAAATCACTTTTTGCCAGTTAGAACGACTTATACAGCTGAAGATTATGCCAAGTTGTATATTAAAGAAATAGTTCGACTTTATGGTGTCCCAATTTCCATCATTTTTGATAGGGGTGCCCAATTTACATCAAATTTCTGGAGGTATTTCCAGAAAGGCTTAGGTACTCAAGTGAGTCTCTGTACATCTTTTCATCCATAGACATATGGATAAGCTTAACGCACTATTCAGACACTCGAGGATATGCTACGAGCTTGTATACTAGATTTTAAAGGGGGTTGGCATGACCATTTGCCACTAGTTGAGTTTGCTTATAATAATACCTTCCATGAAAGAATTCAAATGGATCTTTATGAAGCTTTATACGGGCAAAAGTGTAGATCGCCAATTGGATGGTTTGAAGTTAGGGAAGCAGAATTGTTAGGGCCTGACCTAGTTCATTAGGGAATGTAGAAGGTGAAGCTAATCCGAGAAAGATTACTAACAACCTAGAGTAGGAAGAAATCGTATGAAGATTTGTGACGTCGATATTTTGAATTTAATGTTAATGGTTGGTTTTTCCTAAAGGTTTTGCCTATGAAAAGTTTTATGCGGTTTGGTAAAAAGGGAAAGCTTAGTCCAAGATTTATCAGACCATACAGGATTACTCGAAAGGTAGGAAAAGTGGTATATGAGCTAGAGTTACCTACAGAGTTGGAGACAGTCCATCCTGTATTTCATGCATCGATGCTACGAAAGTGCATAGGGGATCCTTCACGTATTATGCCTATAAAAGATATTCAACTTCTTGAAGACTTATCCTATAAAGAAGTACAAATTGCAATCCTAGATCATCAAGTTAGGAAGCTTAGAACCAAAGAAATAGCTTCGGTAAAGGTGTTGTGGAGAAATAATAATATCGAGGAAATGACGTGGGAAGCCGAGGAAGAAATGAGTAAAAGGTATCCCCAGTTATTTACGACCTGAAGATTGTATAGAGGTAAGTAAGATCCTTATGTTCTTGATATTCTTCCTACTGTGCAAATATGATCAGGTTTGAACATGTGCAAATGATTGCATTTAATTGTATATCATTGTATCGCCTTGTGAGGCATTGTGCTGGACTTTTGCTGAGCTTAAGGTTTTTGGAATAGTCCCTATTACAGGGGAAACTCTGCCAAAATTTCTAGAAATCCTAAAGAACTAGAGCTTTATACATATTAACCTCATTCGAGGATGAATTATTCTAAGGGGGGAAGGATGTAACACCCCGTACCTTTCAACACCTATACGACTAAGTCAATATAGATAAAGTTACTTAAGCTTGGGGTGGTGTGGAAGTACCTTGGCCTAGAATTTGAAATGGCCAAATGTATATATGTGTTAAGTTAAAGTATAAGGATGAGGGTTTTTAAAATGGGATAAAACAAGGGCTTGCTCGACTTATCTAAGCTCTTAGATGACAAGTAGGTGCATCACCTACTTATGCTAACGAACTAAGTTCCGCGGGCCGATTATGGGAAGAAACACTATGGATTATTAGACCTAATTGTAGCCCAAATAAATCTTAAAGTTGGACCATCAAAGTGCAACCAAATCTGGCCCAAACAACTACAAAAGGTAGCCACCAATGTTGACCATATTTTGACCCAAGAGAAGCCCAAAATCAGCCACAAAACTTAACCCTTTTGAGGCCCAAGAAAAGGATAATTTTTTCCCAAGTTTCTTGACCCATTTTGGCCCAAATATACTCAAAAGAGTCAGTCAAAGATGCCCCCTTATACAGACCTTTTGTTGATCAATATTGATCTCAAAAAGCTGAAAATGTTTTATTAGAACTCTCTCTTATCTTATTTCCTCTTGGCAGCCCCTCTCTCCCTTTAGGGTTCTAAGAAGATCAAGATTTATTCAAGATTAAGGTGAGTTAAACAACTTATTGTCTTGGTACTAATCTTCTACATATATCTAGTATATCCTATGGTAAGAAGTAATAAACTATGGCAGCCCCTTCTTTAAGGTTTGACACTTGGTATGTGTGTGATGTGTATTTAAATGGGGGAGAAAGGTGTGATGATACACCCTTTAATTAATGCCAATAGGTAAATCTGCCCAGGAAATATTTAGCTACTATTTTGGCAAAGTTACATCAGGTTTAAGAGGTATTATTAGCTTCATTATACCCTTGTGTTGTAGATTCACTTAATAAAGTAAAGGACAAGTTGTGGTAAGCGCAATCTTCCGAAGGAATGAGGTATGTTAAAGCTTCTTTATTCCTTATCAGCATGAATCTAGAAATGGAACTCTAAATCTCAGAAAGAAGGCATTTGAGTATTCTGTTGTAAGAGAGCTGATTTGTTAACAAGTCTTGAGGAACTAGGTTATATATTATGGTGATTCAAGTCACCTTCTTATAAAGAATAATCTGATTCTTTTTGCACGAAACGTAAGTTATCCTTTTGTTGAGTTTCTTCTTTGTATTGTGATCCCTAATCAAGCTTTAGAAAGTATAAAAGGAAGGTTAGCAAGTAAAATCTCAACTCATATGTGTTTGGTAAGTTGAGTCCAACATCTAGTAAGTCAAGGCTATAGAAGTTATCTATATGAACCGTATAACTAACAAGAGTAGCTTTGAAGGTCAATCTAGTAATACACTTATTTCACGTGGATTGCGTGTTAGTGTGTGCCGAGGCGCTACTTCCATATTGAGGCTATTATATACATAGTGTGCACCGAGGTGCTACTGCCATATTGAGGCTATTATATACATAGTGTGCATCAAGGTGCTATTGCTATATTAAGGACATTATATACATAGTGTGCACCAAGGTGCTACTACCATTTTAAGGCCATTATATACAGTGTGCGCCGAGGCGCTACTACCATATTGAGGCTATTATATATAAGGTGCACTGAGGCTATTGTGGTTCAGCGTGTGTTATAAAGAGTGAGTTGCAGTGTGAGTTAATGCATGCATTGTGTTCTAAAAAGAATTAAGGAGAAAAGAGCTTAACGAGTCTTACTGATCATAGTTTACAAGTTTCATATTATATCCTTTTCAGATTTACTACATGCAACTTAATATTACATTTATACCTTACATACCAGTACATTATTTTCGTATTGACATCCCCATTGCTTGGGTGAGTGGGGTTCTGCATTCATGTCTGCAGGTTCAGACAGAACCACAGACATACCTCTTCAGTAGAAGTTGCAGAGTTGAGCCATTTTGGTAAGCTCCATTCTTCCTAGAGCTGATGAGTCAAAGGTCTAGTTTATATTTTGAGCAGGTTATGTATATGTATAGTTTATGGGTAGTCTAGGGCCCTGTCGTGGATATGAGATGTTTTACTTACTCGTAGAGGCTTGTAGACATGTAAATGTATATCAGTGTTGGGTATGGCCTTGTCGGCTTGTCAATTAGCCACCTACTATTGAGCTATCAGTGATTATAATTGCTATACTTAGAGACCTTATTGGTCTCAGACCCCCAATAGGTTCAATAGAGATACACTCTACTTTGGTGCCCTCGGCCTTTTAGGGTTCCGGGTGCTGGTCCTGCCTCCCATGGTTTGGGGAGTGACAAACTTGGTAATAGAGCACCTCGAATCCCAGGGAGTCTACAAGATGTGTCTAGTAGAGTCTTGCTTATACGTGTGTTGTGCACCATACCAATAATCATGAGGCTACGGGACATTTAGGAATTGTTATCCTTCATTCATCTGCTATATCGTGCAATAGAGCGAGGTCATAAGATACTTGAAGTCTAATGCATGCTTTTTAATTCCTTGTTTTCAGAAATGCCTTTGACTAGACAAATGATTGGCCAGTGAGTTGGCACGAATGCGGGGGAAGGTACTAGTCGTCCCCCGCCTGTCCAGATGGATAGATTGGAGGCTCAAAATTAATCACCGACTCAAGAAATCCCAGTTCATCTGGTACCTGATCAGACGAGAGAGGATCCAGCACCCCCGACCCCACCTGCTCTAGTGGCGCCTGAGATAGCTAGAGATGAAACAGAACCTGTAGCTCCTCCACCTGGTGAAGAGGACCAGGACATCAAGAGCGCAGTTCGATTATTGACCCAGATGGTGGACACAAAGAAACAACAAATAGGGGCATCAGCGAGTGCTAGGTTAGGTGGCTCTAAAAGTTCTAGAGTTTGAGAGTTTATTAGCCTGAGTCCTCCTATATTTACAGGCTCTGACCCATCTGAGTACCCTCAAGAGTTTATTGATCAGATTTATTGGGTACTTCAAGTCATGCATGCATCAGTAGTGGAGGTAGTGGACTTTGCATCTTTCAGGTTACGAGATGTAGCCATTTTGTGGTTCGAGGCTTGGGATCGGTCTAGGGGATCTAATGCACCCCCAGATGAATATGAATATTTTTCAGAGGCCTTCCTAGCTCACTATCTTCCATAGGAGGTTCGAGAGGCCAGACTTGATCAGTTTCTAGCCCTTAGGTAGGGCAACATGAGTGTTCGAGAGTACAGCCTCAAGTTTAATTCATTATCCAGGTACACCCCCAATATTTTAAGTACGATGCGAGCTAGAGTTCATTAATATGTGGGTGGCCTTAAAGATGAATTGATTAAGGTACTAATGATAGCAGCCATATAAGAGGATATGAATATTTCTAAGATATATGATATTGCTCACACTGTAGAGGATCTTAAAGTACAAATTGGAGATAACCAAAGCCGAGAAAGGGATCAAAATAAGAGAGCTAGATATATTGGATCCTATGGAGAGACACGAGGTAATGTTAGGCCACATCTTCATAGGAGATTATCCCACCCTACCAGTGGTGCCCCACACAAGTTATAAAGGCAGAGGTATGATCCTTTTTCTCAGCCTGGACCAGGCCACAGTTCAGGTGCATCAAGTTTCTATCACTAGGGGTGTTCGGGTCAGATGAGGCCACCTTTGACACCTTATGTTCAGTGCAATAGGAAGCATCCGGGTATTCATCCCCCTAGGACAGGCCCATAGGCTACACCAGGTTGTGGTAGAGGTAGAGGAAGAGGAGGAGCATCCAGTTCGAGCAGTGGTCAGAACCACATTTATGTTCTAGCCGATCGCTTGGAGTCATCACCTGTTGTTGTCATAGGTACATTGATTATTTTTACTCATGTTGTTTATGCACTTATAAATACTGGCTTTACTCTTTCATATGTTACCCTACTCGTTGCTACTATGTTTAGGGTAGACCCAGAGTTGTTGAATAGACCTTTTTTTGTATCTATGCCAGTTGGTGAATCTATTATAGCTAGATGAGTTTATCGAGATTGTGCAGTGTGGATTGATGATCATCTCACTTCAGTTGATCTAATTGAATTAGATATGATTGACTTCAATATCATTATAGGTATGGACTGGTTAGTTGCATGTTATGCTAATATCGATTGTAGAACTAAGGTTGTCAAATTTCATTTTCCAGAAGAGACAATCCTGGAGTGGAAAGGTAATGCTGCCACACCAAGTAGTAGGTTTATTTCCTACCTTAAGGCCCAGAAAATTATTTCTAAAATATATATCTATCATCTAGTTTGAGTAAGAAGCACAGAGGATAAACCAGCGACTCTTCTATTGATTCTCGTGGTGAGTCAGTTTCCATATGTATTCCCGAATGAGCTTCTAGGAATCCTTCCAAAAAGGGAAATTGAGTTTTCCATTGATCTAATCCCAGATACTCAGCCGATATAAATTCCCTCTTACAGGATGGCTCCTGCTGAGCTATGAGAGTTAAAGAAATAGTTGAAGGATCTACTAGAAAAAGGTTTCATTAGGCCTTGTAAATAACCATGGGGGTAACCAATTTTATTTGTTCGTAAAAAAGATGAGTTTTTGAGAATGTGTATCGATTACCGACAGCTGAACAAAGTTAGTATCAAGAATAAGTATCCACTTCCAAGAATTGATTACCTTTTTGATCAGTTGCAAGGCGCCAAATGTTTTTTAAAGATTGACTTATGGTTGGGGTATCACTAGCTGCGAGTTAAAGGGGTAGATGTTCCGAAGGCAACCTTTAGGATAAGGTATGGTCACTTCGAGTTTCTAGTAATGTCTTTTGGGCTTACTAATGCCCAAACAGTTTTCATGGACCTAATTAATCGAGCTTTCAAGCCCTTCCTAGATGTATTCCTGATTGTATTCATTGACGATATCCTGATTTACTCGCGGTCCGAAGCCAAACATGCAGATCATCTGCGTGCAGTATTGCAAATACTTCAGAATCATAAATTATATGCCAAGTTCTCCAAGTGTGAGTTTTGGTTTACTTGGTGGCTTTTCTTGGCCATGTAATTACAGACGATGGTGTTAGAGTAGACAGCCAAAAGATTGAAAAGGTAAAGAATTGGCCGAGGCCTTTGAACGCTATAGATATTCATAGTTTTTTAGGCTTGTCAGGTTTTTACCAAAGGTTTGTGGAAGGATTTTCTTCTATCTCTGCACCATTGAAAAAGTTGACTCATAAAGCAGCAAAGTCCAGTGGTCTGATGCGTGTGAGCAGAGTTTTCAGGAGTTGAACGATAGGCTTACTTCAGCGCCTGTCTAAACTCTGCCAGAGGGCACAAAAGGTTATGTTGTTTGTTGTGATTCTTCAAGGATTGGGTTGGGCTGCGTTCTAATGCAGCATGGTACAGTTATTGCCTATAGCTCGAGACAACTGAGAAAGCACGAGCAAAATTACCCTACTTATGATCTTGAATTGGCAGCAGTTATATTTGCCCTAAAAATTTGGCGGCATTACCTGTTTAGAGTTCATGTAATTGTGTTTACAGATCACAAGAGTCTACAGTAGTTATTCAAACAGAATTAAACCTAAGGCAAAGAAGGTGGATAGAGCTACTAAAGGATTATGACATTGATATTTTGTACCATCCATGTAAGGCCAATGTAGTGGCCGATGCACGTAGCTGCAAATCCATGGGAAGCTTGAGCCACGTGGAAAATAGAAAAATTGAGATGACAAGAGAACTACATCAATTAGCTAATTTGCAGATTCGACTACTAGACCTAAGTAATGAGGGAGTGGTTATTCAAAGCGCAGTGGAATCCTCACTTTTAACAGAGGTAAAGTAACGACAATATGATGATCCAGAGTTAGTAAGATTGAGGGAAGAAATTCCGTAGCAGAAGCAACCATTAATAGAGCTTAAGGAAGATGGGGTTCTGAGATATCAAGGTCGTCTATGTGTACCTAACGTCGGGGATCTTTGGGAGAAAATTTTGGTAGAAGTCCACTATTCCCACTATTCAATCCATCCAGGAGAGACAAAGGTGTATCATGATATTCAACAAATTTACTGGTGGAATAATATGAAGAGAAATATTGCAAAATTTGTATCCCAATGCCCGAATTGTTAACAAGTAAAAGTTGAGCACCTGAGGCCCAGAGGGCTAACACAAAGTATAGTGATACCGACCTAGAAATGAGAGGTGATCAACATGGATTTTATTATAGGCTTACCCTGTACCTATTGGAATTATGATTCCATTTGGATAATTGTAGATAGACTTACAAAGTCAGCTCACTTTTTTCCAGTCAGAATGATTTATACGGCTGAATATTATGCCAAGTTGTATATTAATGAAATAGTTCGACTTCATAGTGTCCCAATTTCCATTATTTTGGATAGAGGTGCCCAGTTTACATAGAATTTTTGGAGGTATTCCAAGAAAGGCTTAGGTACTCAACTGAGTCTCAGTACAACTTTTTATCCACAAATAGATAGACAAGCTAAACGCACTATTCAAACACTCGAGGATATGCTACGAGCTTGTGTACTAGATTTTAAAAGGGGTTGGGATGACCATTTGCCAATAATTGAGTTTGCTTATAATAATAGCTTCCATGCAACCGTTCAAATGGCTCCTTATGAAGCTTTATACAGGCAAAATATAGATCGTTGATTGGATATTTTGAAGTTAGGGAAGTAGAATTGTTAGGGCCTGACCTAGTTAATCAAGCAATGGAGAAGGTGAAGCTAATCCGAGAAAGATTACTAACAGCCCAGATTAGGCAAAAAATGTATACAGATGTGCGACGTCGAGATTTGGTATTTAATGTTAATGATTGGGTTTTTCTAAAGGTTTTGCCCATGAAAGGCATTATGCGGTTTAGTAAAAGGGAAATCTTAGTCCAAGATATATCAATCCATACAGGATCACTCGAAAGGTAGGAAAAGTGGCATGCGAGCTAGAGTTACCTACAGAGTTGGAGACAGTCCATCCTGTATTTTATGCATCAATTCTACGAAAGTGCACAGGGGATCCTTCACGTATTATGCCTATAAAATATGTTCAACTTCTTGAAGACTTATCCTATGAGGAAGTACCAATTGCAATCCTAGATCGTCAAGTTACGAAGTTCAAAACCAAGGAAATAGCTTTGGTAAAGGTGTTGTGGAGAAATAATAATATCGAGAAAATAACGTGGGAAGCCGAGGAAGAAATGAGGAAAAAGTATCCCAGTTATTTATGACCTGAAGGTACTATAGAGGTAAGTCATATCCTTATGTTCTTGATATTCTTCCTACTGTGCAAATATGATCAGGTTTGAACATGTGCAAATGATTACATTTAATTGTATATGGTTGTATCGCCCTGTGAGGCATTGTGCTGGACTTTTGCTGAGTTTCAGGTTTTTGGGATAGTCCTAATTATATAGGAAACTCTTCCAAAATTTCTAGAAATCCTAAATAACTAGAGCTTTATACATATTAACCTCATTCGAGGACGAATGATTCTAAAGGGGTAAGGATGTAACACCCCGTACCGTTCAACACCTATACGATTAAGTCAATATCAATGAAGGTACTTAAGCTCAGGGTGGTGACGAAGTACCTTGGACTAGAATTTGAAATGGACAAATGTATATATGTGTTACGTTAAAGTATAAGGATGAGGGTTTTGAAAATGGTATAAAACAAGTGAGGTGCTTGCTCAACTTATCTAATCTCTTAGGTGACAAGTAGGTGCATCACCTACTTACGCTATCGAACTAAGTTCCATGGGCTGATTACAGGCAGAAAAACCATGGATTATTAGATCTAATGCTAGCCCAAATAAAGATTAAAGTTGGTCCATCAAAGTGAAATCAAATCTAGCCCAAACAACTACAAAAGGTAGCCACAATGTTGACCACATTTTGACCCAAGAGAAGCCCAAAATCAGCCACAAAACTTAACCCTTTTGAAGCCCAAGCAAAGGATATTTTTTGCCCAAGTTTCTTGACCCATTTTGGTCTACATATACTCAAAAATGTTGTCCAAAGAGGCCCCCTTATACAGACATTTTGTTGATCAATATTGATCACAAAAAGCTGGAAATTGTTTACTAGAACTCTCTCTTATCTTGTTTCCTCTTGGCAGCCCCTCTCTCCCTTTAGGGATCTAAGAAGATCAAGATTTATTCAAGCTTAAGGTGAGTTAAACAACTTATTATATTGGTTCTAATCTACTACATATATATAGGATATCCTATGGTAAGAAGTACATAAACTATGGAGGCCCCTTCTTTAAGGTTTGACACTAAGAAATTGTGTAACAATTAAGAGATTTCTTCTTCACTTGTTGGTGTATGTGTAGGGGGTACTTAAGGTTTGCAAGGCATCAATAAAAAGAGGATAAAAACACCCGTTAAAGTGTGGTAAGTTCTATGCCCATAACCATCTTTTTGGATTAAAGTTCGGATGGACAAATGTTGTTGAATTGCTGTTAAGAACTCACGGGACGGTGATCGAAAGCAGTGGGTTCAATGTGTTGCTATTGTATTTTGGTATGGCGATTTGTGTAGGGTCTATTTGATGTGTTTTGTATGGTTGGATGTAGTAGGTTGGTATGTGTGTGATGTTTATTGAAATGGGGGAGAAAGGTGTGACGATACACCCTTTTATTAATGCAAATACGTAAATTTTCCCGGGAAATATTTCGCTAATGTATTGGCAAAGTTTCATCAGGTTTAAGAGCTAATATTAGCTTCATTATACCCTTGTGTTGTAGATTAACTTAATAAAGTAAAGGACAAGTTGTGGTAAGCACAATCTTCATAAGGAACGAGGTATGTTAAGTCTTCTTTATTCCTTATCGACATGAATCTAGAAATGGGACTCTAAATCTTCGAAAGAAGGAATTTGAGTATTCTATTGTAAGAGAGCTAATTTGTTAACTGAAAAAGTATTAAGGAACTAAGTTATACATTATGGTGATTCAAGTCTCCTTCTTATAAAAAAAGTCTGATTCTTTTTGCATGAAACGTAAGTTATCATTTTGTCGAGTTTCTTCTTTATATTGTGATCCCTAATCAATCTTTAGAAAGTATAATAGGAAGTTTAGCAAGTAAAATCTCCACTCATATGTGTTTGGTAAGTTGAGTCCAACATCTATTAAGTCAAGGCTATAGAAGTTATCTAAATTAACCTTCATAACTAACAAGAGTAGCTTTGAAGGTCAATCTAGTAATACACTTATTTTGCGTGGATTGCGTGTTAGTGTGCATCGAGGCACTACTGCCATATTGAGGCTATTAAATACATAGTGTGCACTGAGGTGCTACTGCCATATTGAGGCTATTATATACATAGTGTGCACAAAGGTGCTATTTCCATATTGAGGCTAA
The DNA here is from genome assembly GCA_003996215.1 of Jaltomata sinuosa. Lineage (NCBI taxonomy): Eukaryota > Viridiplantae > Streptophyta > Magnoliopsida > Solanales > Solanaceae > Jaltomata > Jaltomata sinuosa. The sequence goes on from QJPP01005186.1 coordinate 50,483, forward strand.
TATATACATTGTGTGCACCAAGGTGATACTATCATTTTAAGGCGATTATATACATAGTATGCGCCGAGGCGCTACTGCCATATTCAAGCTATTATATATAGGGTTCACCGAGGTGCTATTGTGGTTCAGTGTGTGTTATAAAAAGTGAGTTACGGTGAGATCTAATGCATGTATTGTGTTCTAAAAAGAATTAAGGAGAAAAGAGCATAAAAAGTCTTACCAATCACAATTTATAAGTTTCATAATATATCCTATTCAGATTTACTACTTGCAACTTAATATTATATTTCTACCTTACATACCAGTACATTATTTTTAAACTGGCGTCCCCGTTGCCTAGGGGGTTCTGCATTCATGCTTGTATGTCCAGATAGACCTCTGCAGTAGGAGTTGCAGAGTTCAGCCATTTTGGTAAGCTCCATTCTTCCTGGAGCTGACAAGTCAAAGGTCTAGCTTATATTTTGAGCAACTTATGTATATGTATAGTTACTGGGTAGTCTAGGCCCTTGTCCTAGATATGTGATATTTTTCTTACTCGTAGAGGCTTGTAGACGTGTATATGTATATCAGTGTTGGGTATGGCCTTGTCAGCTTGTTATTAGCTACCTACTATTGAGCTATCAGTGTTTCTAATTGCTATACTTAGAGACCTTGTTGATATCAGACCCGTAACAGGTTCAATAGAGATACACACTACTTTAGCGCCCTCGACCTTTTGGGGCTCCAAGTGCTAGTCCCGCCTCCCCTGGTTTGGGCGTGACACCTGGGGACAGAGACAAGAGGCCTCATCATCAGGGTAGCTTCAGTAGTTCTCAACAGGGTGGTAGAGGTTCAGGATAGTGGGGCCGGGGTTATCAGCCACAATAACATCAAGGTCAGACTAGTCGATCGGTTCAGGCATCACTCCAGGCTTCTGGTTCTCAGTTTGAGCAGGGTCAGAGCAGTCAGTGTGGTCACAGTGGTCAGTCTTCAAGAGGTACTACTTCTGGGGCATCAGGCCATGGTGTCCACACAGGTTTAACATTTTTATCTCGACAGGGTGGGCTGTCAGGGTCCTACTATGAGTACGGTATTAGCAGTCACTATGCCAGATATTGCCCTCAGTAGGGTTCATCTTGCTACGATTGTGGGATCAGTGGTCATTTTGCCAGAGATTTCCCAAAGTGGGGCAAAGTTTAGCCTGCCGCTTAGCCGGCTAAGCCTATTCACTCAGCTCTACCACTAGATCGAGGAGGTGGTAGTCAGGGTAGAGGTAGTGGCCTATGGGGTAGGAAAGGTGGTAGGGATGGAGGTCGGTCAGGCGGGGGTCACCATTAGTTTTATGCGGTCCCTGGGAGACCGGAAATAGAGGCCTCAGATGCTGTGATCACATGTACAATTTTTGTATGTTGTCGCCCTGCTTTCATAATGTTTGATCCTGGGTCCTTATGTTCATATGTATCTGCCTACTTTATTCCTTGTTTGGGGTTGTATAGTGAGCCATTATCTATGCATGTATCTGTTTTGACCCAGTAGGAGATTCTTTGGTAGTGGATCAGGTTGTGAGGGATTGCATAATTTATGTGGGTGATTTGGAGACTTGGGGTTATATGTTAATACTTGATAAGGTAGATTTTGATGTGACACTGGGCATGGATTGGTTATTCCTTCACCATGCAGTTTTGGATTGCTATGCAAAGACTGTTACCATAGCCGTGCTCGGCGTATCCTCGATTATATGGCAGGGTTCTGTCAGCCACGCACCATCTAGGATCATCTCTTATCCTAGACCTAGGAAGTTGATTTCCCACAGATATTTGGCTTATCTAGAATATGTCTGAGATGTTAGTGTCGTCCCTTCTTCCCCTGTGTCTATTCCTGTGGTTAGAGACATCCTAGATGTGTTCCTTACCGACCTACCAGGCCTTCAACCTGAGAGAGATCTATACTTTGCTATTGAGTTAGAGCTGGGCACCAAGCCCATTTCCATTTCTCTTTACCGTATGGCTCTTGCTGAGTTGAGATATATTAAGGAGTAGCTCTAAGACTTGTTAGATAAGGGGTTTATTAGACAGAGTGTGTATTGATTATCGGCAGCTTAATAGGGTTACTATGAAGAATAGGTATCCAATGCCACACATAGATGACTTGTTTGATCAGTTTCAGGGTTCAGCCATATTTTTGAAGATAGATTTGAGGTAAGTCTACCACTAGTTGAGGATTAGGGGGGAGTACATCCCTAAGACAACATTCAGGACACGTTACGACTATTATGAGTTCCTGGTGATGTCTTTTAGGTTGACTAATACCCCTGCAATCTTAATAGATCTGATGCATAGGGTACTTAGCCCGTATTTGGACTCATTTGTGATCGTTTCCATAGACAATATCTTGATATACTCACGGAGTTGAGAGGATCATGAGCAGCACTTGAGGATTATACTCTGGACTTTGAGAGATCATCGGCTTTATGCCAAGTTCTCCAAGTGTGAGTTTTGGCTTGAGTCAGTTGCATTCCTAAGGTACATGGTGTCTAAGGATGGTATTAGAGTGGACCTGAGTAAGATTTTGACAGTTCGTGATTGTCCTAGACCTACTAATCCTACTGAGGTCCATAGCTTCATTGGGTTAGAAGGGTACTACAGATGGTTCATCGAGGAATTTTCTTCTATAGCAGCACCCTTGACTATGCTGACTAGGAAGGGTATTCCATTTAAGTGGTCAGACCAGTGCGAGGATAGTTTTCAGAGGCTTAAGGCCTTATTAACTTCAACTCTTGTGTTGACTTTGCCGGTTGAGGGTCAAAGTTTCTTCGTGTATTGTGATTCTTCTAGGGTTGGTCTTGGTTGTGTATTAATGCAGCAGGTTCGTGTGATAGCATATGCATCGAGGCAGCAGAAGGTTCACGAGCGCAACTACCCCACCCATGACTTAGAGTTAGCGGAAGTAGTTTTCCCGCTCAAGATCTAGAGACACTACTTATATGGAGTTCATTGTGAGATATTCACCAATCACTATAGTCTTTAGTACATTACGAGTCAAAGAGAGCTAAACTCAAGGTAGAGAAGATGGATTGAGTTGCTGAAGGACTACGATTTCACAATCCTGTACCATCCGGGCAAGGCAAATGTGGTAGTGGATGCCTTGAGTCTAAAGATGGTGAATATGGGAAGCCTAGCTTTTCTTTCAGCTTCTGAGTGACCGTTTGCCTTGGACATCCAGTCCTTGGCTAACCATTTGGTTAGGCTTGACTTGTCGGATCCTAGTAGAGTTTTTGCCAGTATTAAGTTTTGTTCTACTCTGGTTGATCAGATTCAGAGCCGTCAATTTGAGGATCAACAAATGTGTGACCTTCATGACCAGGTTGTTCGGGGTGAAACCAGGTGGGCTACTCCAGATTTAGATGCGGTCCTGAGGCTTGATAGTCATATGTGTGTTTTGAGAGTTGGGGATTTAATTCAGCTTATACTCCATAAGGCGCATTGTTCTAGATATTCTATCTATCTTGCATAGCCAAGATGTACCATGACTTTTTACAACTTTACTAGTGGAGTGGTATGAAGTGGGACATAGTGGAGTTTGTATCTCCGTGCTTAAATTGTTAGCAGGTGAAGTTCAAGCACACGAGACCTGGTGGTTTCATGCAGTGACTTCCCATTTTGGAGTAGAAGTGGGAAGGGATTACTATGGATTCGTAGTTGGTTTGCCTCGCACTTCTAAGGGTTTCGACTCTATTTGGATAATTGTTGATCGGCTGACTAAGTCAGTGCACTTCTTGCCAGTTCAGACTACTTACAATGTAGAGAGGTTAGCTGAGATTTACATTTGATAGGTTGTTCAGTTGCACGAGGTCCCAACTTCTATTATTTTAGACCGCGACACTCAGTTCACATCTCAGTACTGTAGACCTATTCAGAGAGATTTGGATACAAAAGTTCAGCTTAGTACTGCATTCCACCCTCAGACAGATGGCCAGCCTGAAAGGACTATTCAGGTCCTGAAGGACATGCTTCGGGCCTGTGTTATTTACTTTGGAGGTTCTTGGGATCAGTTTGTGCCTTTGCCGAGTTTATGTTTAATAATAGCTTCTACTCTAGCATTGGCATGGCACATTTTGAGGCATTATATAGTAGGCATTGAAGATCGCCTGTTGGTTGGTTTGATGGATTGGATTCTAGGCCACAGAGTACAGATTTGCTTCAAGATTCACTAGGCAGAGTAAGAGTGATCTAGGATAGACTTTGAGCTTCTCAGAGTAGGCAGAAGAGCTACGCTGATCATAGACTTCGTGCCTTGGAGTTTAGTATTGGGGATTTGGTATTCCTTTTTGTGTCACCCATGAAGGGCGTGATGATATTTGGTCGGAGGGGCAAGCTTAGCCCCAGGTATATTGGGCCATTTGAGATTCTCCAGAGGGTTTGTAGTGTTGCCTATTATTTAGCTTTGCCTCCGATGTTTTCAGCTATGCATCCTGTGTTTCATGTTTTGATGTTGAGATGGTATATTCCAGATGAATCTCATGTGCTGTAGTGGGACGTTGGATGATAGGTTAGCTTATGTTGAAGAGCCAATTCCTATTGTGGCCAAAGATGTCAGGAGGTTGAGATCTAAGGAGATACTGGTTTTGAAGGTTCAGTGGAGGCACCATCCAGTCGAGGAGGCTACTTGGGAGACCAAGAGAGATATGCAAGCCCAGTATCCGCAGTTGTTTCAGCCTTCAGGTACCTCTTTCTTCTTGATTTTTAGGGATGAAAGTCTTTTTAGTAGTGGATGATGTAATGACCCTTCCGATAATTTTTGCGTTTATGCCTTCTTTGTACTATTAGAGCCTTCCTATAGCAGTCCCAAGCCATTTATTGCTCGCTAGGACTGGTGGTTCGGTGACCTGGCTGTTTGTTTGGTTGTTATGGATGTTTCCCTATTTTAGAGCTCTAACTTTGGAATTCATTGACTTTAGTCAAAAATCATAGCTAACATGCTCAGAATCAAATTCTGACAGCTTAGTTAGCTTCGAAACATTGAGTTTGGTCTAGTTGGACCTTTAATCGAGACCTGAGAACTTTTGGTAAGGGTTTTATGTTGGTTCTTCTATTTTTAGGCCATTTAGAGTTGAATGTGGAGCTTGGGTTAGCTTTTGATGATCAGAGCATTAGATTCGAAATCCAATGATTCCATCAGCTTCGGTATGATGAGTTTGGGTTAGGTTGATGATTGGTTCAGGCCCCGGGTGAGCCGGGCTTATTTTGTCTAGTTGGTTGGTTTTAGTTAGTGTTGACTTGGGTCAATATTCCTACAGAACAACCTCGTATGGAAGTTTCTTCAATTTTGTTGAGTCCGAAATGTCCTTTCCACTCTATTAGCCTTATTGGTTTTTGAATATCGGGTTCCGATCATGCCCGAAACACCCCATGGAAATTCTTAGTACAACTGGTTTTCTGTTGTTGCAGGCCTTCAGCGCCAACGGCCAGTGCCGATGGCGCCTAGGCTAGCACCTGCCTGCCAGCGCCGATGGCACCCCATGCGCACGTTCGCGCCTTGGCCCCTAGCCTCCCTTAGCTCGATGGTGCTGTTTTAGCGCCTATGGCACTGACCAGCGCCCATCAGGTATATATTTCTTGGCCTTCGATTTTCCAGCTTCATTTCTTGCTTTTCTCCAACTCTAAACTCAATATTCTCTCCACCAAAGTGTTCAATTCAGTTCATAGCCTTGGGAATTCATTATATTAAGGAGAAATCTTGCTTCCTTGTTGATTTTTGTAAGTTCTTCTTCCCAAAACTTGCTCCTTCTCCATTGCGTAAACCATTATTGTTGCCCAATTCTCAAAGCTTGAAAAGTCTTGGTAGAAGCTGCCCCTTGTGATTGCATGCTTGTGGGTTTCGTGGAGTTCACTGGTTGGGTATAAATTCTCTTGTTGTGGTAAGTAATTCTTGCTCAATTTCTGATTTTCATCCTTAAAATTCCACCTATACATTCTCCCTTGTGCGGGATGTTTTTGTGCCTTCCTCTTGGTCAAAATTGCTCAATTTTGGAGCATGTCTTCTTCGCATTGTTGTGGTCATCATGTTTCTTTCCGTTCTTGATTTTGGGTTGTGGGCCCTATGGGCCCGCCAGTGACCCAAATTTTAACCCAGCTATAATTATAGCGATATGGGTATCGTTAGACTCATTTTGATGTGTATTTATAATTTTGATAGTTTGATTATCGTTTGGAGCTTCTCAGAGCGGTTCAGGATCGGACAACGTCATCCCAGCAGCTTGTCATCTGACGACATGTAGGTTACGGTCTAAACTCCCTAGAATTTGCATATATCAGATAAAATTATACTAATTCACATCCTTGGGTTGGGTTTATTAGCTTGGCACCATAGACCTTAACCGCTTTTCCATGTTTTCCTTATTTCTTTTCTCCGTTATGTGTAGTATTCTTTGTAGATTGGTATTATCACCCCTGTGGTCCTTTGTGGCCTTGATGATACTCTGGACCATAGATGGTTGGATATTCGGGGGTGTCCATGAGTCCCGAACATTGCTATCATAACTTTAGGCTGGTTATCTGTGATGTAGAGCGATTAGAGCATGTGCAAGTCTGATAGGTTAATTGTGGGTCGTGGGCCACTATTGTGATTGTATATACCATTTGTCATGCATGTAAGAGGGATTTCTAGATGATTTTACTACGATGTTGGGCTTTGGTCCTACTATTGATAATCTTCTAAACCTTGCATGGCCCGTAGGCACATTTTTGGTAAACAATGATTGTAAAAAAGCTTTGGTACTGTTTTAATGGATCTTCTTAGGGTAAGAGGTAATAAGGGGTGTTTTATCACTATTTCAACTAATACTAGACTCAACGGGGCCGAGTGCTGAACTTGTTTTACTGCCACTTCCAGGATGATACTAGGCTCGGCGAGGCCATGTGCTAGACCTATTTTTGACTTACTGATTTAGACCCGAATAACCTCCGGGCAATTACAGTTGGGGATTTTCGAGATTTGTAGGGCATCTATTATGTTTGTCAGGGACCTCCATAGACCTTGCAATTCTGGGCCAGGGGCTACGTGCTGCGAGTGCCAGAGGGGGGTATACGGTGTAGTAGAGGTATACGAGTGAGACCTTCCATGGATCCTGTCTTCTGGACCTTATAGGATGCCAGAAGCGGGTAGCGTACGTTAATATTATCACACATAGTAAAGAATATCGCATCATATCATTCTTGTGTGTGAGGTTCCACCCTTGTTTGCTGTTTGCTGATAAGTTGGTAATCTACTAACTTATTGAGCCTATATCCATGAATTATTGCTATGTTTTGAATTGATTTATAGTTTCTTATGGCCTTTATTGATTTCTATGCAGTTACTTTTGATAGAAGATGAAAAACAAGGATATGGACCCAAAAAGAGTCAAAAAGTAGCTAAGTGTGAAGAGTTGAGAAAAGCTAAAGAATCTGAACAAAGATGCGGTAGCTGTGCAACACGCACAAGCTGAGGTGCGGTTTTCACCTCCTCCGCATAAAGTTTCTAAAGTTTCTGAAGATTTTGCTAACGAGTGCGGCTGTTGTGCGACGAGCACATCCTGTTGTGCGAAATGCACCACCTTCGCACGAAGCTCACTAATGCTGCTGAAGTCACTCGTTGAATTGAAGCAGGTGTGCGATGCGCACATTCCGACGTGCGAACCGCACGTTGCACCACACATCTCCCAAAGGGAAAACTTGTCCTAATTTTATGTGATGACTTGGGACCATATAAAAGGCCTTTTAGGCTCAAATTTTATATACAACACTTCAGACCTGATTCTTGGAGAATAGTTTTTGCTTTGTAGACAATTTTCCACCTCCATTGAGAGAGGGTTTTCAATCCAAATATCTTGGTTAACAATTTGTGTGCCTAATTTGATTTTAGAACTTGAGATTCAGCTATAATGGATGGGAATTTGACTTACCCAGATAGTATCTCTTCTTCTCCTACTATGATTGGCTAAATTCTCTTGTCTAGGGGTGTATTGATGATAGGTGCTTAGGTAATGGGTGTGGGTGTTGTTAATTCACCTTTATAATTGCTTATTTGACACGGGTCTAGTAATTTCACCAAGTTTAATCCTAAAATTGGTGGTTGCAAACATTAATTTACATTACTTGACTATGTGATTGCTCGGGAGAGAATTTCATAGTTATGGATGTGAAATTGCTAGTGGATACTTGGGAATCCATCTAAATTGGAGGCTAGAAATAACTCTAATTGTAGGAATCACCCATTTAAGGGTCTGAGATAGATATAGGACAACCTCCCCAAGCTAATGTTGGTTGATTGTTTATCATACCAATGATGTTCTAACCGAAATTATTGGAAATATGGATGTTGATCAAGAGATAACATTCCACACCTATGACCAATGCTATTCATGTCAATAGGTAAGAGTAGAAGTGAATTAATGATTACCCTATCCTATAGCTAATGCCCCATCGGATATGCATCCCTAGTCATCTAGTCAATCTTGGTACACCCACCTTTAGTTTTATTGTTTTTAATTGAATTGCATTTGTAGTGACAACATTCCCAATTCCCCCTAATTTTTACTTGTTTTAGTTTGAGCAATTACTCTTGCCTTGAAATCAACTCATACAATCTCTAGTTGGCTAAGTCATGTCCTTTGGGTACGACCCCGACATCCATTGGGTTTATAAATTTTGTTTTGCTGCACGATCATCGTGGCCTCCTAATTGGAGAGCACGATTTGAGCGTTCATAAAAAATGGCCCCATTGCCGGGGACTTGAGTTGATAGCTATTTTTGATTGTTGTTTTGAAGTCACCTTGAGAGTACTTGTTTCGTTTAATTTTGTTTGTTTTTTGTGTTGTGATTAAGCAGGCTAGCCTATAAATGAAGCTGATGACAATGAGAGCGTTGATGGCTTTATGGAAGCAGATGAGGCTGAGCCTATGATGCAAGGAGGTGTAGGTGCAATCCGCCTACCCCCCACGGTGGGAAATGTTGTTTTTCATGTGACAAGCACCATGCTTCACTTAATTCAAATGAAAGGTCTATTTGGTAGAGCAGCACATGAAGATGTCAACCGACATATTCAGAATTTTGTGGAGATTTGTCAACCGTTCATCTTCCAACATATCTCCGAAGAGTCCATCCGATTGTGTCTATTCCCTTTTTCCTTGACGGGGAAAGCCACAACGTGGTTGGAAGAATTGTCGGATGACTCTATCACATCTTGGGCTGAGTTGGTTGAGGCATTTACCTCGAGATTCTTTCCTCCATCTCGAATGATGAAGCTAAGAGATGAGATTACCAACTTTAGGCAGCTCCCGGATGAGCCTCTTCATTAAGTTTGGCTAAGATTCAAAAAGAAGCTTCTCTTGTGTCCAAATAATGAGTTGTCAAACAATGTGTTGCTACAAAGCTTCTATTGATCATTGAACTCTATGAACAAATCGGTGGCTGACAATCTTGGAGGTGGTACCTTCATGGACTTGGAGTTTCCCATAGCCTCAACTTTGTAAGAGCGAATGAAAAAGACCAATCAAGCTTGGCATACAAGAGAAGTAGATGTGCCATCTTCGAGAGGACCCTCATCCATCTTGATCAATGAAACGAGGAAAAAAGGGGAAGAATAAGATGAGATAATGGCTAAAATGATGACACAAATTGACTTGATGGCCAAGCATGTGATGGGAGCTGGCGGTGCTAAGTTAGTGAATGCAGTGAGTACATCGAAAATCAAAGCTAGTGATGATGAGCTAATGACTGTGGTTGATGGAAAGCTATGTATTGTGTCGACGGGTTCTCGTCTCAGGTATTATCGCCAGAGGGAGGAGAATCAAGGTTGGATTCAGGATAAAGAAAGAGACAGAAATTGGCAGGATAGAGACAAGGATGGTGATCATTTCAATTATCTGAGTTCGAATCCCTATATCCCTCCAAATATGGCAAACTCTCTCTACCAACTTGGCACAAGCAACCCCGACCATTCCAAGCTGGAGGATATGTTGTCCTTGGTTCTTAAGAAGGTGGACACCACAAATACGGGAGTGAGCGAGCTAAAGAGTGAGGTCTCAACACTTCACCAAACTGTGAGCTCCCACTCAGCCACAATCAAACATCTTAAGGCCCAAATGACCCACCTCTCAAGCCAAATGAACCTGAGGATGAAAGGGACGTTGCCTCGCAACACCATCGCCAACCCAAAGAATGATTAAGGGTTGAGGTAGAATCATCATGCCATGATGTTAAATCAAGCGCTACTTGGGAGGCAACCCAAGTTTCTTTTTTTGTTTTTGGTTATCTTTTTTATTTTTGGTGTCTTTGTAGGAATGCATAGATGGAGAAATTGAACAAGGGAAAGCAATGAAAAAGGGGTTGTGTGGTGGACTGTATGAACCGCACAAGCAATTGTACGTGTCACACAGCCTATCGCATGCCACACCAAAAGACCTGAAGGAAATCTAAAAAATTAGAGGTAATGTTTGTCGGGCCTTGCAGACCGCACGAGCCCTAGTGTGCGTCACACCTCTGTCACATGATGAAGTAGATGCCTGGACAAACCCAGGGGAGAAACAAGAGGTATGTGTGATATGCCATGCAGTACGCACCTTGCCTGGTGTGAATCACATATCGCGGTGCACAGAAGCTAACTTTAAATTTAATTGACCTAACCCATTGAGCGACCCGACCTGGAGATGACCCAGCCGACCTTTCTTCTTCTTTTTCTTTTAAAATTTCCTGTTCTCTTCTTTTTCCACCATCTTTCTCCACAACTCCCAAAATTCCCTCTTAAAACTCTCTCTAAATCACTCAAACTCTCCCAAAACCTTCTTCTCTTCTCACCCAATCTTCTCCGCTACGCCTCCACTGTCGTCGCCGTCATTATCTTGAAAGGTCTTGTGGGTCACCATTGTTGGAGTTCAAAAATATTCTATTTTCACTCTTCCCTTTATAATCTTCACTTGTGGTAAGTTCCTCGACGTTAAATTATTATTTTTATGACAGTTGTGAACTCATATTGTGAAGCATGCTTAGTGGAATCACCATGTTGATTTTGGATGAGATCCAAAAATTTTGGATCCCCAATTTTGAGTTGTTATGATAATACTTCTTAGAGTCAACTTTGGTAGGGCTTTGATTATATGAATGCATGTTGATTGGTAGAAATTTTTAGCATTAATATTTGTGTTGGGGGTGAAGTCTGAGTAACCCACTCGTGACTAACAAATGATTTGGCCCGATGATAGATTGGGTGACGTCGTTCTTAAAGGAGAATCATCGTTTGTCATGAGGTTTTTATTGATAGTTGACTATTGAGGTTGAATGTTGGTGATTGTATGCTCATGATCCTTATTGAAAATCTATTTGGGGTGTATGTTTTGTAAATTAAAGGGTGATTGTTGCTATGCTTATTGGTTCCCATTGTTGCAAGAAGGGCTTGATGTTCCAGATGATAGACGGGGTAACATCCATCTTAAGGGAAGTCATTGCGTCCTTTCTTTCTTGTGTTTGTGTTAATGAAAAATCGGGGACATCTGAGTACCAGGAAGTTAAGGTTATTATCCCTTTTCCCCTTTGTTTAATGTGCTTTAGTTGTTGTGTGGTACCAAGTGCCAAAGCACATCTTGCTCTATGAATCATATGTGTAACCCACAAGAACACAAGGAACTAAAAGTTCCAATTGTGTCATTGTGTGTTTCGCATACGATGCACAGATCTTGATGTGCGGGACGCACAAGGCTTCGCACCAAGTTGAAAAGAATGAGAAGGTCACTGATATGAGGGGCGACACTTGATACGACATGCACTCCTAATGGTACGAATCGCACCAACGTCGCACCACAATAGGAAAATCCTTGGAGGTTCTGTTGGCTTGTGCGATAGCACATGCGACGCACACTCCCTCTAGTGCATTTTGCATGTGGTCCGTACAAGACAACAATTACCCACTTTGTTTGTCCAATCCTTTGCATTCCATCCTTTGTAGTTTTCTAACTTTTTTTTAGGTTTTGTTTTTGTTTTAGCTCATAATCTTTTTATGCAGAACATGTCTTCCAACAGGGGTAACATCTAGAGAAGCTCATGTAGGCCAATAACTCTCTCCTCCTCCAAGCCAACTGATAAAGGTAAAAGGAAAGTCACATCTGCCCGTGACAAAGTCTCCGAGGAGGAGAGGCTTCAGTTCAGAATGGAAGGCATGAGAGTGATCGATGATCGTGATAGGGGCAGGACTTTCAATGAGGAGCAAAGCTTCAATCTGAATATAGTGGGGGACAATCTACCCAACATTCCCACTCAGTTTGCCAACCGTCAGTGGCAATCATTTTAGGAAGTTCCCAGAACCTATTACAAGGAGTTAGTTCGAGAGTTCTTTGCCTCGTATCAGGCCTCACAGGATGCTAAAGGCCACAAAAGGGGTTGTGAGAAATTCCCTGCATTGGACTCAGTTACGGTTCGGGGAAAAGAAGTCAAGATCACTCCAACTACAATCAATGCCATCTATTGGAGCAATCCAATTAAATCAGCACCTGACCTCATGGAGAAGCTACTCCTCAAGCATAAGCCTCTTGAATGGGCTACCTCCATCATTGCTCCTGACACACATCCCTGGGCTACTATAGGGTGTGAAATTCCCCGCCTGACCTTGTACTTTGAGGCACGCATGTGGTATGACTTTGTGCGCTCCCGTCTGATACCTTCTCAAAATGACCAAAAGATAACACATGATGGAGCCATGATGGTAGCTGTAATTATGGTAGAAAACCATATCAATGTGGGTGAGGTCATTGCATTAGTGATAAAGAGGAAATCTCGAAGGAGTGGTGATGCATTTCCCTTTCCGGTGCTAATTAGAAAAATTTGTGTACAAGCCGGTATTCCTTTCTTCGACCATGATACTCCTACTCTGGCCATTGGTGTATTGGATCTTGACAAGAAAACTGACCGGGACGCCCCTCGATTCAAAAGGCATAGGGAAGAAGTGTCAATGAAGGTTGAGGATAATGACGCTAATGCTGAATTACAGACCTCTCCTCCATATCCTTTTGCTTCAGGAATACACACACCTCCAGCCGCAGTGCCCAGGGGGCCACTGTCTAACATTAGCATCCAAGACCTGGTCGACAAGAATTATAATCATGAGAGGCAATTGGGGAAGCTGTCTAATGAACTACCAGAGTTAATTGAAAGGGGCGTCAGGGGGGACATGAAGGAAGTTGTGGAAAGAGTTCTCAATCTCTCAAGATCCTCCATAAAGACATGGGTAAGGTCAAAGGAAAAGCGCTTGTTATAGAATCATATCTAACCACCCTGCCTCCACCTCGCTCCATCCCCGGACAAATGGATGGCTTGTTTGCAGCCTATGAGGATGAGGCATTATCCGATAATGAAGATCAAGAGCAGGGTGATGATGTGAGTGAAAAGACACCTGATGAGGAAGCACCTGCTGAGGATGATGATGATGAGGATTAGTCCTCCAGGGAGTTCCACCCTCTTTCCCATTAAACTATGAACATTGAGTGCAATGTTTCTTTTATGGGGAGGGGGTGGCTTTACTTGCTTTTGAGTGGTGCCCATGAGTGGGTTTGATACATTCAGTTGCCTTTGTCGGGCCATGATGACATTCTGTTAGATTTTATTTGGCCCTTGTCGGGCATATTTGGATAATTATGATGTTTATTGCCCTTGCCGGGCCTTTAGATTATGTTTTCTTCATAGTTTGTTTTACTTTGAGCTTATTTGTGCCTTTGCCAGGCTTGATTTTTATTGTGTTGTCGGGTTAATCTTACATGCTCCATTGTCTTGCTACTTGTGCTTTGGAAATGCACTAAAGGCCTACGCCGAGGCTTGTTTTAAAATGAATCATGAGCGAGAAATTCAGATATCGCCTTGTTAATAGTAGTTTAGAAATAAACTCCGACGGTTTTCTTAATACCACGATTCTTTCCCAAGGAGAGAGTTTTGATTATTTTCTTTTCTTTTCTTTTGTTTTTGTGTGTCGAACCGGGTTGGTATTTCCCTATGATAGATTGAGAGGCAACTTTCTTAAGGGAAAATGCCAAGTTTTAGCTTAGAATCAAGTCCGTATTTGCTTGTCTCAAAATGGGCCCACTAAAAATTTTCTCGTGGCAAATTGTTTTGAAAATAAAAGGAAGAGGGGAAATGAATTTGGCTTGCACACTCTCGCTTTGTCATGATTGACTCACAAACGAGTGTGTAATGAACTTGGAATAGCTTGTCAAAAATCATTTGCCCCAATTGATTGTGGTACTAATGAATGAAGTCTTGTGGCATGATGCCTTGTGTGGTGAGGCTGTACCTTGATTCTTGTGCATAAGTAACGTATAGAACTTTCCCCGAATCTGATTCAAGGGGAAATTCTCGGTCTAATCAAGCTTGGAAGATGAACTTAGGCCCTTTTTGATAGCCACTTCACCCAAATGACTTCCCAATGACATCAAATCCTAGTGAACCCCTTTGAGCTTGTTACCGTTCATTGGCACCTTGTCAATACCTTGACCTTCTTGGAACCTCTATCTTGTCACCCATCCTCCCTAATTGCTTGAAAATGAAATAAAGCTAAAAGCCTAAGTTTGGGCGGGGAAACAAAAGATGACATAGACAAATGCCTAAGTTTGGAGGTGCATGTGATCAAATGAGGTGAAGAAAAGAAATGCACTTCAAGTGCAAGGTAGCACCTTAAATTCGAATTGAATATTGCTCCGAAAGATCAATCCAATAAGCAAATTGAAAAGCAAAAATAGGTGCTACCAAGTGAAGGTGGTATAAGGAGTTTGAATAATCATGAGTGAAAAGAAGAAATTTTGGGTTGAGTGAGGGAGGAATAAGGTGAAGTTAAAATTGAAAATGTGAGTGGTGTTCGAAATGAGAACAAAGAGCATTAGGGAGGTGTGGTCACTTGATCCAAATGATATCCTCACCTTAGCCCTAGCCAATGCGCATGCACTTGAACTTCCTTGAGAGAGTGAGAGTCTTCTTGGTTCTCCTATAATCCCGTGTTTTGTGAATTTAATGATTGTGAGTGGGATTCTCTCTTGTGGTGAGTGGCATTATGCACTCAAATTGAAATATGAGCCTCTATTTCAATTGAGGTGAATGAATGAGATAAGTTGTGTGGTGAATCTCGAGGCAAACTTTGACAGTCCATGCCAATGACTTGAGAAGCTTAAATGTCTTGTTTTGAATGGCAAACTCCCTTGATTTTAAATGAGAAATGATGTCCTTTTGAAAAATGTTTTGAAATGACCAATTGCCTTGAGTTTGTGGTGGTTCAAATTGAGATGAACATTGTAGTTGAGTCCTTTGTTTGAGTCTTTTGTTTGTTTATTTTTCTTAAAATTTTAGTGTAGAGTAGTCTTTTGTGCCTAGGTTGAGCCTTAGCATAATTCATTCCTTTCCTTGTGAGTATCTTGCTTGAGAACAAGCAATAGTTCAAGTTTGGGGGTTTGATAAGTCAGTAATCTACCAACTTATTGAGCCTATATCCATGAGTTATTGCTATGTTTTGAATCTTTTTAGAGGTTCTTATGGCCTTTATTGATGTTTATGAAGGTACTTTTGATAGAAGATGAAAAACAAGGATATAGACCCAACAAGAGCCAAAAAGGAGTTAACTGTGAAGAGTTGAGAAAAGCTGAAAAATCTGAACCAAAATGCGGTAGCTGTGAGACCCGCACAAGCCGAGGTGCGGTTTGCACCTCCTTCGCATAAAGCTACTAAAGTTGCTGAAGATTCTTCTAAGGAGTGCAGCCATTGTACGACGCGCACATCCCATGGTGCAAAACGCACCACCTTTGCACGAAGCTCACTAATGCTGCTGAAGTCACTGGTTTAATTGAAGCAGGTGTGCAATATGCGCATTACGATGTGCAAACCACACGTCAAATCGTACACCTCCTGAAGGGCAAACTTGTCCTAATTTTATATGATGACTTGGGAACATATAAAAGTCCATTTTAGGCTCACATTGTATATACAACACTTCAGACCTGATTCTTGGAGAATAGTTTTTGCTTTGTAAACAATTTTCCACCACCATTGAGAGAGGTTTTTCAATCCAAATCTCTTGGTTAACAATTTGTGTGCCTAATTTGATTCTAGAACTTGAGATTCAGCTATAATGGATGGGAATTTGACTTACCTATATGGTATCTCTTCTTCTCCTACTATTAGTGTCTAAATCATCTAGTCTAGGGGTGTATTGATGATGGGTGCTTAGCTAATGGGTGTGGGTGTTGTTAATTCACCTTTATAATTGCTTATTTGACATGTGTCTAGTAATTTCACCAAGTTTTAATCCTAAAATTAGTGGTTGCAAACATTAATTTACATTACTTGACTATGTGATTGCTCGGGAGAGAATTTCATAGTTGTGGATGTGAAATTGCTAGTGGGTACTTGGGAATCCATCTTGATTGGAGGCTAGAAATAACTCTAATCGCAAGAATCTCCCATTTAAGGGTCCGAGCTAGAAATGGGATGACCTCCCCAAACTAATGTTGGTTGATTGTTTATCATACCGATGATGTTCTAACTGAAATCATCCAAAATGTGGATGTTGATCAAGAGATAGCATTCCACACCTATGACCAACACTATTCATGTCAATAGGTGAGAGTAGAAGTGAATTAATGATTACCCCATCCTATAGCTACTGCCCCATCAGATATGCATCCCTAGTCATCTAGTCAATCTTGGTACACCCGCCTTTAGTTTTATTGCTTTTAATTGAGTTGCGTTTGTAGTGAAAACATTCCCAATTCCCCCTAATTTTTACTTGTTTTAGTTTGAGCAATTAATCTCGCCTTAAAATCAACTCATACAATCTCTAGTTGGCTAAGTCAAGTACCTTGGGTATGACCCGACATCCGTTGGGTTTATAAATTTTGTTTTGCTTCACGATCGTTGTGGCCTCCTAATTGGAGAGCACGATTTGAGTGTTCATAATTTGTCGAGTGTACGCTCTAGTAGTATGGGATGCCGGAGGATTTGTCTTCACTTATTTGTGTTCCTCGGGTGTATGGGCGCCCATTGGGACTCTAGGTAGGCTTATTATTGCATAGTCAAGTTAGTATTCCTTATGTTGATTTCTTATGACGCTTTGGATATTATAAGTAGTGATGGTAGTTTCATTTGGTTTTTATTCTTGTATTCGAGCATGCTTGTAATTCTATTCCCTACTTCCCGGTCTAGTTGAGTTACAGGTATACCGCATGTTTCTAAATCTGTTCTGATATATATATTGTTGTTGCGAGGACCCTAGTTGCATCATTTCTTACTTTCACCAGTGCCTGTAATATATATCCTATTTGCTAGCCTTGTATGTTGTTTTCTGTTGTCTTCCTTCTGTGCTAGCTTCTGTGGTGCTTCATTGTTGTCTTCAGTGACTATTTGTTTCTATTTTGCCTATTACTATTCTTTTATCTTATATGTTCCCAGTCGGCCTATGTAGTTTGGCTCTTATATGCTTTGATACCAGGTTTTGGGTTTGGCTTAGTTTCCGCATTTTATATGTATTACTCTTGTTATCTATTTTCTTCTCCTTATGCCCTTGCTTCTGCTTATTTACCAAATCTTCTATGTAAACTATTAGAGGGTAGCCCATTACTAACCGTTCTAGGATACAGGGATTGGTTCACCTACTTGGGGGGTTGTAGGTGCCATCATGACCGAGAAATCGGGTCGTGATAGAGAAAATGGTGGAAGACATTTTAATGTTGGGACTAATCAAGTTTCTTTCACAAATAAGCTTGCTTCACAGTTTAAGACAAATTTCAAGAATCCTCATAATCTCATTCCAATATATGACGGGGGTAGGTAATCCCCTAGACCACCTGAAAGTATATCTTGATTGGTTGACAACCATTGGACAAGATAATGAACTTAAGATGAGGCTTTTTGTTAGGAGGCTTACAGGGCCAACCTTGATATGCTATGCAAGGCAAGATACATGGAAATGGTCTTCTTGGAGCGATCTGGTCAAAGATTTTACTGAACAATATTGGTCTCCTAATAATGCATCTATAGCTAAAAGGAAATCTACAGAATCTCTTAAGGGTCCAAAAGGAAAAGAAACTGTTGGACCAAGGCTTATTGCATCGAGTCACAATCAAGAAATTTATCCACAATTTGGCAGTCAAGTTCCTCCCCACAATCAGGTGACCATTAGACCAAGGTTTATTGCACCAAATTTACCTTCACATACAGTTTTTGCCAGCACTCATGATAAAGACAGATGGAACAACAACAATGGTTTCATCGAGGAAGACTATTAGCGTATAGTGGGACTTTTGTTCTTAAAAATAAAAAATATATGTGGCCTTTAGGAAGCATGTAATAGGATAGTTAGTTTTTGGGTAGCACTTTCTGGGATCAATTATGTACTTTTGCAAGCCTAAACGATCAATCTTTTGTATGTTTTGTTATTATAATCTCTTTTTATGTAAGAAGAACTACGATTGACCTGATTTCCTTGGTGGATATGTAGGAAGCCCACATAGGGACTCGGTCATATTAGGGTAGAACTTTTAATATTTCTTTTGCATGTAATTGGAACTACGTTTGACCTGATTTCCTGTCAGATAAAGGACACATAGGCAGCCTATATAAGGCTCCGTATCTTTATTATAAAATTTTAGTTTTCCCTAGAGGAGATTGATATTTTTCCAGAATTTTTAGCATATAATCATGACGTGATCATAAAAAATGTCTTTAGACTCGGACAAATTTGGAATTTGCCAGAGTTCGCAAGGGATGAGGATCAAGTGGAAAAACTTTGTTGTTCGACATACGTCAGCCTTCCTCAAATTGCGTGTTCTATTCCAAATTAGTTTGATTTTATTTTGTTTAAACACTCGAGCGTTAGAGCCTAATAGGTGATTTCCATTCACTCATTCTACGACTTAAGTCCTTTTTATCTTAGAGCTCCTACTTAAGCAAATCAAAAACTTATCTATTATTTTGTGTATTTACTTCCTATCTCACGCGCTAACATTCTTATTTTTAAGCAGTTTTATCTTTTATTTAGAGGTTGCCTAGCATTGAACATTGTTTTGACCGTGAATCTGCATCAAAGACTAACTATAATGGCAGATCGATTTGAAACATCCAATACTGGTATGAAATTAGTGCGAGCACAAAACGATGATAGTGAGAAGAATGTGATTCGAAGAAATGTATTGGTTAATCTCCCAAATACCTTTAACCTTCTTCCTATCACTACCCCAACTTCCAGCTCAACTCAGAACATCTGCTTAACCATTTCTCCTCATCCAACTCCTTCCTATACAATCTCTCCCCAAATGTCATCGGTATACGCTAAACCCAAAAGTTTTCA
The DNA here is from genome assembly GCA_003996215.1 of Jaltomata sinuosa. Taxonomy (NCBI): domain Eukaryota; kingdom Viridiplantae; phylum Streptophyta; class Magnoliopsida; order Solanales; family Solanaceae; genus Jaltomata; species Jaltomata sinuosa. The sequence goes on from QJPP01005186.1 coordinate 69,809, forward strand.
ACTTACCATGATGCCGAATATCCATCCTCCCACAGTTGTGCTTCCTTCCAAGGAAAATGAGAATGACAAACTAGCCGTTTGTCAATATTCTAGATGTAGAAAGAAGATTCAGCCAATTTGCCATGAAAATTTTGAAAAAGAACTCCACAATCTGAGAAGCATTTGATGAAGAGTTGCTCTCAAGAAATTACCAAAGTTTAAAGTATGAAGATTTGTGTGTGCACCCAAATGTTGAGCTTTTGCCAGGGTACAACTACCAAAGTTTAACACTTTCAGTGGGAAAGGAGATCCTATCGCACATCTGAAGGACTACTGCAGCAGATTAATCAAAATCGGAAATGACGAAGCCATACGAATGAGACTATTCATTCAAAGTTTATCAGGATTGACACTTTCTTGGTACACTAAGCAAGACTTTAGCAAATGGTATACGTGGGAAGATATGGCGTATACGTGGAAAGATATGGCGTGTGACCTTATAAAGCAATATGAGTTCAATTGCGAGGATGATCTTCATATAGCCAACTTGTTCAAAGTAAAGAAAAAGCCGCATGAATCATTTAAAGAATATGCCATACGATGGAGGTTAGAAGCTTCAAAAATGCATCCTCCATTGTCTAATGAGGAATTGATCTCAGCCTTCCTTCAAATTCAAGATGGCATATATTATAATAAGCTGCTTGGGACTTGTGCGTGCAGCTTTTCTTATTTGATTCATATTGGTAAAGAGTTAGAAAGTGGAATTCAAGAAGGGTTGTAGACAATTCAGCAGCATCAGTTGTTCACCAAACCTTTCAACCAAAGATACCAGAAAATTTACAAAGCGAAAATAACTCAGCTTTTATGCACCAACCACAATACCATCAAAACTACCAATATTCGATGCTACTTTCAAACTTTGCAATATGCCTCTCTAGACTGCTCACCAGAAAACCTTTCAAAATAGCTCCCAGCAACAGTTTTGCCAAGCACAATCTAGCTCACAACAAAAAAAGAAGAAAAAGTCTTTCTCCTTCACTCCCGTAGATGAGCCACTGGCAATTATCTTTGAAAGATTGAAATCAAACGGACTTTTGCAGTCAAAAAAGGGGTTCATGCCTAATTATCTGTCTCCAAACTTTGATTTATCCAAAAACTGTTCTTACCATTCAAATATTTAGGGATATGACACTGAAGATTGTCTGGAACTGAGATTCAAGATTGAAAGCATGATTGAAAGAGGTAAGATAAAGCTACACCAAGAACTTCCAACTAGCAATGAAAATAATGCAAACACTAGCACGATCTTTGTTAAGGGTGATCCATCAAAATTGGCACCAAGGCATTTGAAGAGAAAGCATGCAACAAGTCAAGAAGATTGACAAAGGCATCATTTGCAACTTGAGAATATTATTCTCCAATTTCCCTCAGTTTTGAGTAGCTACTATTTTGCAATCCTTTCCTAGACTTTTGTATGAACTACGTTTGATTTGATTCTTGTTAGTAGCGGGATACGTAGGCGCTCATTCTGAGTTCGGTCTCATTATAATAAAAAATTCTATTTCTTCAATAGCCAAAACTGGGAAAGCTTGCAAATGGCCTATCTCTATTCACCAACACAGAAGACAAGATAACAAGTCATATTCGCATCATCAAATTATTGCAATGCCATAGCAATGAGAAGTGCAAATTCAAAGCCAGAGCTTCAAAGTTCAATGCAAGGCAACCATTTTATTTTATACTAATAAGTTTTCTTTGAATGATGCAGAGGTCAATTTTTGAATGATAATGCACACAAAGAATGACGCAAATAAGAATTAAAATATTGTATTTCACAACTTTTCATTGAGCGCAGAATTTTGATATAGCAGGAAATTTTTATCGAGATACTGCACTTTGAATAATGGCTACTGCAAAGGCATCGCACCAAGCTTTATGCATTTCAACATAGATATTTACTACTATAAAGGCATTGGATCAAATTTTTCTGCAGTGCTCATTTGATATTTGCTACTGCAAAGGCATCATAACAATCTCTCCACATTGTATTATGAATGTTCACAACTGTGAAGGCATCACATCAAATTTATTGCACCGCACCTTGCATATTTGTTATTTTGAAAGCGTCGCACCAAGCTCCTTATACCGCATCATAAATATTCATTATTGCAAAGGCATCACATCAAGCTTCTCACATTGCATCATGAACATTAGATGCTACAAATCAAGCTTCGCATCAAGCTCTCTGCACTGCACCAATATTTGTGTTTGTAAGTTTGCACCATACATTGGATTCGTCCACCCTCAAATAGGACACATTGGGTTCGTTCACCCTAAAATAGAACATATTGGGTTTGTCCACCCTCAAATAGGACACATTGGGTTCGTTCACCCTAAAATAGAACATATTGGGTTCGTCCACCCTCAAATAGGACACATTGGGTTCGTTCACCCTAAAATAGAATATATTGAGTTCGTTCACCCTCTAATGAAACATATTGGGTTCATTCACCCTAAAATAGAATATATTGGGTTCGTCCACCCTCAAATAGCACACGTTGGATTTGTTCACCCTAAAATAGAACATATTAGGTCGTCCACCCTCTAATAGGACACATTGGGTTCGTCCACCCTCAAATAGGACACATTGGGTTTGTCCACCGTCAAGTAGGACACATTGGGTTTGTTCACCCTCAAATAGGACATTTTTCAATTAAATATTTATTCTCGCCCATTTTAATTGCACATCTCACAATGCATTATTTTTATTTATTTACTTATTAAGCACCAAATGCTATCTTTTAAATTTCTGGAAAACCATGCTTTGTATATGCATTTGATTTTGCTAACATTTCTACTTAGCATTTTAGATTTTGCAGGCGCATAATCTGAAGCAATTATTTTATATTAGAAGAATTACCGCACATTTGACCTAGCACTAGTTCAGAATGGATGCATTTTTCTTATAATCTTTGTTGTAAGACCTTTATCTATATTTTACGCTTTACTTTGTTTGCTAACAATTTTTTTAAGAGTTTGCAGAAAGGTACAACCCACATGAAGCAACAAGAGACATAGCACAACATGAAACTTTATCTAAGCAGTGAACATGAGCAATTTGTTGGGAATGTCTATCGGACTCCCACCAAAGGTCAAGGATCTAAACTCGAACTCTACTCAACCTACATCGCACAGCTCGGGATATGTAGAAAATTTTGCATCAAGTTCAAATCTTAAATTCCTCAGCACTTTTATAACTTTTCAGCCCATTTCTTCGTTCTCTTTACAAATCTTGAAACTCAGTCTCATCGTAATTCTATACTGGGATAATTTTTAGAAAAATGTATACCAATCTTTGGCTATGCTTTGCTTTATTCCTTACTTCACTTAATTTTCAAAATGACATCTTTACTTATTCAAGCTTAATCTCTTGCTTAGCTGCCTTCACCACCATTTTCATCATTCGTTGATCCAGGGACACTTTATAAGTCATAGTGTTCTAAACTCACTCCACCTTATCTCATCGTAACCTTTGAACTACATTTGGCCTGATTCTCGTGCAACCCAGGATATGTAGGCAACTTAGAAATCAAAGTTCGGCCATAATCTTTAAAACATTTCATATCGATCTCTTGATCTTTCCAAAACCCTCTCCCCCGTAACGTGTCCAACGCCTATTCCCCTTAAACTTCTATCTATTGGTTGGGACAAAATTGTCTACTACGTAAACTTCGTTGCCCAAACACTATTACATCATCTCCGTTCAAAGAGGAACAAACTATTGACACCAAATTTTGACCCTCCTTTCGCCCTTTTTATTTTCTCGAGCTTCTAAATTAATAACATTTCTATTTCTTTTTACTATATTTAAACAACTATTATGATTATTATTGTTGTTATTATTATTATCATAGTTATCAAATTTTATAAATTACTTTTTAAATTACATATTTTATTATCAAAATTGCTACTTTCATTTTACACCTTTTTTTCTTAAATTATTTATTGTCGTTACTTTATTTTAACTTTTATACTTATTAAATTAATTATAAGTCGATATTTTGTAATCTATATCTTTTTGTTAATTAATTGACATTATGTAATATGTAGTGTATTAGTTATTAAGTTAGAAGCTCAAAAATAATTTAAAAGGAAGAAAGGAACGAGCCCATCATTTTTCAGCCAATTAAACTTATAAATCAGGCCCAAATTTGACCAGCAATACGGCCCAATATTCGGCCCAAAACCATAGACAACTAATCTAATTCAACCCTAAATCTTTTTCCAGCATCCTGTCTCATCCTTTCCCTCTCCATCGTTATTTCCTCTTCAGACAAAGCTCCAGCGAGCTTTAGCCATGGCAGAGGTCACTAGCTCCATTTTTGGGCAAACTCTCTCTCTCCCTCTATGAAAAATCAGATGATCTTCTCCCTCTCTCTCATTTACATCTCTCCTCTTTAATTTGGTTTACAAGAGGCCGAAATACTTTTGAAATTTCTGAAGAAGAATCATCAACTTTTCAGAGATTGGATTCGAAATTCAAACAACTAGCTCATGTAGAAATCCCGCCCAAACGATGAACCCTAACTATTTCCTATAAATACTAGTCGTTATCATCAAATAGGGATAAGTTTGGAGATTCAAGTTTTCACATTCATTAACAAGTTTTAAGCACCAGGTCTCATGCTAAACTGTTGTGTTTCTGCTTTTCTTTCGAGTTCTTTTTGGGTTACACTCAACATATTCGTGTCGTCCAACTTTTGAGTGTGGATCTGTGATCTAAAAGTCCTCCAGTTCTCTGCTCCACACAAGGTCAGCACTCTTCCTCTCTTTTCCTTGCATTTTTGTTTTAAGAAATGAATATATGAATGTCCTCGTGAAACTTTCTTATTTGATGCTTTCTGTGTTTTTTTTAATGGAAAAATAAGCATGACAATGAATAGTTAGAACTATAAATCTTGAAGGAAATTTATAGTCTCGTAAGGATGAAATTTGTCAAATGTGTGAATAATTGTGTCGCTCATTTCCTTTTCTGCCTCTGACTCATTAAAACCTCTTTTTGTTTCATATGAGAAGACTTGTGAAATGAGCTATGAACTTGAGCGAGAAGGGGTGAATAACTTCTTTAATAAATTTAACCAAGTTGGATCTCTCCTTTAATATTTTTATGTTTTGATGCATTTTGTGGGCCCTAGAAACCATGCTCATTAGGAAAACTCTCTTGATAAATGATGTGCAGTTAGATATTTTCCTTCTTATCCCTTAAATCTTTAGCCTCTGTTTATAAAATTTTAAGAAGTAATATTTTGAAAGTTGTATGTTGAGACATATCCAAAGTTATGCTCCTTAAAAAGGTGTCTGGCCAAGTGATTCCTTTCCTAATAGGATGCTTAATATAATAGAGTACTAGTTTCTTCCATAATGTGGTCTTGTAATTTAGGATTTATGGCAGTAGGATATAAAATTTTGTTCATGGTGATTTAAGTGTATTGATTTTACTTTTCAATACTAGAAGAAATCTTACCTCTTTAGTCTTTAACTTATTTGTCACACCTATGGTAGCGTATCTTAAGGAGTGAAAATTGTGTTCTTAATGTTGGGTTGAAACTTATAATCAAAGGAGAAGAAAGTCTTTTGTTATAGTACCTCTTATATGAATGTGTCTTAGTTTGGGACCAGTTGGTACTTTTTGGGTTTGGCTTATACAATACCATGTCTCAAGTGCTTATTGATATGATATGAACATTGTTGTATGACTCTCTTACTTTGTGAACTTTTAGAATCAAATTTTGTTCTAATCTTTATTTTTTTCCTTCTTTACATGTACATTTCAGAAAAAATAGAGTCTTAATTCAAGACTCTCGCAAGTGGAGTCTCAAGGCGAGACTCGACGCTACCATTATTTGTAATTATCATGTACATTCTTCCTTAGAATACACCAAATAGAAGGATGAGCGAAACACTCGAGGGCGCGTATGATGTCTCTATTTTCCTCTTCCATCTTTTAATTTTCATTTTTTTGATGTTTGTATTTGTGATTTCTACTTATTTGTATGTTTTGGGGGCACTCTCACATTTTGGTGTTATATATTAAACCCATTTCTAATGTTGGTTACGCTAGTTTTATCCCGTTATTTAGGATCTTCAACCTAGCTCGTTTATGCTTATTTTTATCATATAGTAATTTGTTGTTGGTTTTAAGAGCTTAAGAAAAATCAATCGAGTACGGCTAAAGTGCAGGCATTAAAAGAAAAAGACTCTTTTTTATAATCTATTTTAGCGTATCTTTGAAAGAAATATTAAATATTTTGAAATGTCCATTTTTTGCCATGTTGCCTATAATTTTCACCAGAATGTTTTGCTTAATAAACTATTTTTCAAATCAATTTTAGTTAATTGGCATGTCTACCATCCTATTTGATTGCCCTATATATATATTTTAAAAAGTAGTTAAACTTAATTGATACTTAGCCATAAATTATTTTTGATCCGTCATATTTTTTTAAAAAAACTCATAACTAAAGTTGTTTTCTACACATTTTTGCCTTCATTACTTTTAAACCCATTTATCTAATTTCTTACATTTTTCATTTTTTTGGCCTGAAGAATATTCGCAAGCCATTTTTCTTACTATATTTAAAGTGCTATATATATATTTTACACCATAAAAAATCACCTAGACTCACTTGATGAAGAGATTTCTAAAAAAGATCATGTGAAAGTTTAAGTTGTTTACTTGTTATTTACTCATTTTTTTAAATAATCATTTTAAAGTTATAATTATGGCAAAATTGGGTTAAGAAATTACTAAATTTCTTCCTTATAAGAATGAGGTAGGTATACAATTTTTTTTGGGAAAACTTTTGAATTGTCAACATCTTTCAAGCTTTCTTTGAGTTTAAAATTTGGTTATATTAATTTGTTAATTTTAATTAGTTTTTAGTTAATTAACTTAAGTTTGGCCGGTTAACCATCTTTAACGTATCTTAAAGGGTGACTTACACCTTCCCTTTCGGATAATTAGAACCCTTACCTAGAATCACGTAAAGGTTAAGCAGACCATTAATTAGAGTAAATTTAGCATAACTTTAGTTAATAAACTAGGTGTCCTAATTCACCTTTTAAAAATAATTAGGTGGCGACTCTTTAAGTTAATAAATGAAGAATCACCAATATGTTGTACTTCACTTTGACACAGTTAAAATGGGGTATAACAAGAGGTATGGTTATCGTCAAGAAGATCGTGGTGACCATGATAGAGGATTGCACACAATCATGTTTACTCTTCCAACATTCAAAGGTAGTAATGATCCGAAAGAATTCCTTGAGTAGAGGTTGCAAAGTGAAAGGATCTTCCACACCAACAACATTTCGGATGCATTGAAAGCTAAATATGCCATCACTCAATTTGAGGGGTATGCATCTACATGGTGGGAGTCCAAGGTGAGAGAACGAGCCCGAGATCTCGTTTATGATTTGCCTAGATGTCGAGAGTTGCTAGCCTTAATGGAAGCGAGGTATGTTACACCTACTTATCATCAAGAAGTTATCAAGAAGGTGTACATGCTTCGACAAGATGCCAAAAGTGTTGAAGAATACTATGATGAGTTTGAGAGTTTGAGAATAAGGTCCAAAGTTGATGAACATATGCTAAACACGGTGATCCGATTTGTTGCCAACTTGAGACAAGACATCTCAAAACCTACGAGACTTCAACACTATGCAAGTTTAGAGGAGGCGTTTCATGATGCCTCTACAATTGAAAAGGAATTGAAGGAAGAGAAAGCATACAAGTCCAAGTTTACCTCAACTTCATCATGGAGCAAGGATGAAGATAAGTGGAAGTTGTCATCTCTCCAAGTTCACTCCAAAAAGTAGTGGCCAAGCTACTCAATCTAAAGCCGACTACAAGGTGAAAGGGGAAGACAAAGCTAAATGAGGTACTTTTGTTAAACCTAACATTCCTCGTCCTTCTTCTATTCAATGTTATAGATGTCAAGGTAGAGGACATGTTGCAAGTGAGTGTCCTAATATGTCACGCCCCGAGGTTACCCCCTGGACGTAACATGAGACTTGGGACCAAAAGTGTCCCAAGCTAACCCTTGGTGATAGCATCCTCAAGCATAACATAAAGAAAGTGGAAGCACAATAGATAAATGTCACGACCCGATTTCTCGGTCATGATGACACCTACAACCCCCCAGTAGGCGAACCAATTTCCGTAGCCCAGGACAGTTAGTAATGGGCTACTATCTAACAAATAAGAGAACAAAACGAAGAGAATAGTTAACAGGGATATAAATATATACATACGCGGAAACTAAACCAAACCCCAAGACCTGGTATCATAGTATAGAGCCAAAACTACATACATGGAGTGCAAATAATCCAAAACTATATATACAAATGTCTCTGAATGGTAATAGAGTACATGAAGCAAAAGATTTACTAAATCTAAGCTCCGATCGCCAAGAGCTCACCCTCAGTCTGAAGTAGTCCCCAACAGATCTCCAAGCACGAATCACAACGATCTAACGGCGATGGCCCACGCTAGGATCTGCACCCAAAGATGCAGGGGGGTAGGGGTGAGCACCAAATGCGAAGCATAAGGTACCCAGTAGGTATCATAGGCCGACTGGGCACATATAAGATAAAAGCGTAGTAACAGACAGAATAGAAGCAAGCAATCACAGAAATCAATGAAAGGTACACAGGAACTAGCCCAAAGGAAAATCAACAGAACCACATGTGAGGCCAGTAAGCAGAATATACACACCATAGGCACAGGTGAAAGTAAGAAATAACACACCTGGGTTCCTTGCAATAACAGTGTATACATAATAAGTTTACGAAATGGACGGTATACCGGTAACCCAAAGTGTAAGAAGAGGGAAAGAGTAATGATAGACATGCTCAGGGACATGAATCAAACTCAACTAATCATAGCAATCTCAAATCCAGAAACTAACAGTCTAGCAGTAACCAATTTCATACTTAAGTAAATAGCAAAAGTCTACCTACAGTCCCCCGGCCGCCCATACAACCGAGGAACACAAACAAGTGAAAACAAACCCTCCGACATCCCATATTATCGGAGCGTACAATCAACAAACAACAAACAACGGTGGAGCCTCAAACGATGAATGATATGATGCATGAAGATCTCAAGTGAAATGGTATCTCTGTATGTACCTCCTCCGGTGCCGATCCGGCCCAGCAGGTAGGTTCCATGGAAGGACACTGCCCGTATACCTCTACTCCACCGTATACCCTTCCTCCGGCACACGCAGCCCGTAGCCCCTGGCCCGGATGGCAAGGTCCATGGAGGTCCCAAACCCCATACTAAAACTCAGTATCAAAACATGTCGTCCGGAAGCAAGTCCGGGTTCAAGATAGAGACCCAGTCTCGAATATGCATGCCCAGACCCTGTCCAGGACTAAAGTAGTAGGAAAATATCTCAAAAACCCCTCCAAGGGTGCCCGGGCATAACCGGGTCTAAACAGTAGAAAGTCATCTCAGGTGCTCGGTCCGACCGAGTCTAAAATCATCTCAAGTAGCAAAAAACTCAACTAGCACCCCGGCCCTGCCGAGTCTAGCGTTAATCGTAAAACTGGTGTTTTAAAACATAATTTTACTTTTTTTTACCCAAGAATATTCACAAGTTAAATCAAACCATTTCAAAATTATTTCCATAAAAAACGGCCCCCCCGGGCCATGCAAGGTTTAGAAAATGGTGCCAGTAGGCCCGAAGCCCAAACCGTAGTAAAACATGTATAAAATCTCTTTATATGCATGAAAATGGTATGATCAAAAACCAATAGCTGCCCAGCAGCTCACAATCAACCTATCGACCCTGCACAGGCCAACAACTACTCAGCAAGCATAACCAGCCTAGAAGGATAATTCTATGCCCGGGACTCGCGGACATTCCCAAAATCCCACCTTCTATGTTCCAGAGTCAACAAGGCCTCACAGGACCACAAGGGTAAATAAAATATATCGGCAAATACTACAAGCAACGGAGGAACAAAAGTAGGCGGACATGAATAAAGCGGTCGAGGTCTGTGGTACCAACCTAATAAACCAACCCAAGGATGCCCATTAATACAATTTTATCCTATATATGCGGAGTCTAGGGAAAATAAACCGTAACCTACCTGTCGTCCGATGACAAGCTTGAACCTCTCCGAAAAGCTCCAACACGAAATCAAACTCGAACTCGGGCTTGAATAACTTGTCGTAGATAATTGATTTCCTTTTGGTAATTAATTACGACGCACAAATATTTCCTTTACTCAAATTTGGTTTCACATCAGATGCAACATACTTGCAGCAACTCACGTGAATATGCAACAAATTTCTAGCAACTTACATAGGTATTCCTTGGTGAAATAAATGAAGAGAAATTAAAATGAAAGGTTTGGTAAACATCCAATATGAAATACGTACAACACCAATCTTCAAGCAGTTGGATGGTTTCTTAATTCACTCATTAAATAATTCCATCCATAGCACTTAGTCATCAAATGACTTATGCAATCGACACCACGTGTTAATGTGGTGTCAACCCAATTATTTCATTTCCCAATATATATCTATTCGGGTATTGCATAAGTTCGTGGTAAAATAAATATAATTTTTGAATATACCATAATTAATAGAAAATCATTTCAAATAAAACCTACTATATTATAATAATAATTTTTAACATAACTAAATTTACTATCTCCGTTAAAATATTACAATGTATAAAAACCTTATAAAATAAATACATATACAATTATATCGTAACAAAAATATTTTTCATAGACCTTTAAAATATTTTTAAAAGGTAATAATAATATAACTTTTTACCAAATTTGACTTTTAAATTAAATATTTTCAAGTACGCACGATTTCGATACTCAATAACTCTCTTGGAACCCTCCCTTATGTTTTCTCACTGTTTCAGAACTGAAATGGCGTTTTAAAACGTGAAGTTGAGGCTTTAAATCAATTTTTACCCGACCCGGTTCGCGACCCGGTTCGCAATCCGGTTTCTGCCAGACAGTCCGCGGTAAAACAATCATAACTTCTTACTCGGAGATCATTTGGACGTGAGGTTTTGTGCGTTGGAAACTAGACTCGTAGACCTTCGATTTGGTATTTCTGGGGACTTCTAACTCTTTATATATTGAGAGAAAATCCCCGAGACATTTTACCCCAAGTTCAGAAAATTTATTAAAGAACTTATGATAACTTTTGCCGACTTGCTTGACTTCAAAACTTATCATACGACCAAACAAATGGATCCGGCACCGAACTACCGGTCCCGAAAAGCCTTAAATGACTTGGGTCCGCTACAACAAGCTCTAATGGCACAAGGAAAACATTTATGTGGAAATGACCGGAAGGGTCATTACATCATCCACTACTAAAAAGGACTTTCGTCCTCGAAAGTCAAGGTCAAGGGGGTACCTGAAAGCTCAAACAGCTGCGGATACTGGGCCCACGTATCTCTCTCAGTCTCCCAGGTAGCCTCCTCGACTGGACGGTGCCTCCATTGAACCTTAACAACCGGGATCTCTCGAGACCTCAATCTCCTGACATCTCTGGCCAAAATAGCTGCCGGCTCCTCAACACAGGCTAAACCCTCACCTAACTGAACTGAATCCCATTGCAACACATGAGACTCATCTGGGACATACGGACGCAACATCGAAACATGAAATACAGGATGTATACTGAACACATCGTAGGCAAGGCTAACTGATAGGCAACGCTACCAACCCTCTGAAGAATCTCAAACGGCCCAATATACCTGGGGCTAAGCTTGCCCCGCCTACCAAATCTCATCACGCCCTTCATGGGCGATACACGGAGAAACACCAAGTCACCGACACTAAACTCCAAGGCACGAAGCCTCCGATCAGCATAACTCTTCTGCCTGCTCTGAGCTGCGCGAAGTCTGTCCTGAATCACTCGGACTCGGTCTAAGGAATAACGAAGCAAATCTGTGCTCTGTGGATTAGAACTAAAACCATCAAACCAACCTACCGGTGATCTGCAACGCCTGCCATACAAAGCCTCAAAACGTGCCATGCCGATACTCGAATGGAAACTGTTATTATAAGCAAACTCTGCCAAGGGAACAAACTGATCCCAAGAACCTCCAAAGTCAAGAATACAGGCCCGAAGCATGTCCTCCAGAATCTGAATGGTCCTCTCGGACTGGCCATCTGTTTGAGGGTGGAAAGCGGTACTAAGATGAACCTCTGTACCCAAATCTCGCTGAATAGCCCTCCAGAACTGAGATGTGAACTGAGTGCCGCGGTCTGAAATGATAGAAGTTGGGACCCCGTGCAACCGATACAATCTCACGAAGGTAGATCTGAGCTTAACCTCTCCTGGCCATAAAGGCAAGGTCTGAACCGGCAAGAAATGTGTTGACTTAGTCAGCCTATCAACAATCACCCATATGGAATCAAACCCATGAGAAGTACGAGGCAAACCAACAACAAAGTCCATAGTAATCCCTTCCCACCTCCACTCAGGAATGGGAAGTCGCTGCATCAAACCACCAGGTCTCATATGCTCGAACTTAACCTGCTGACAGTTCAAGCACCGAGATACAAACTCCGCTATATCCCGCTTCATACCACTCCACTAGTAAAGCTGCCTCAAGTCTCTATACATCTTTGTTGTGCCAGGGTGAATGGAGTATCTAGTACAATGTGCCTCGTGAAGTATCAACTGAATCAAATCACTAATCCTCGGAACACAAAGGCGACTATCAAACCTCAGAACCTCATCTGAATCTAGAGTAGCCCGACTGGTCTCACCCTGAACAACCCGATCACGAAGGTCACACAACTGCTGATCCTCAAACTGACGGCTCTGAATCTAATCAATCAAAGTAGAACGAACCTCAATACTGGCGAGAACTCTGCTAGGATCCGACAAGTCAAGCCTAACCAAATGGTTAGCCAAGGACTGGATGTCCAAGGCCAACGGTCGCACTGAAACTAAAAGAGAAGCTAGGCTACCCATACTCACTGCCTTCCGACTCAAGGCATCCGCTACCACGTTTGCCTTGCCTGGATGATACAGAATAGTGAAGTCATAGTCCTTCAGTAACTTGACCCATCTCCTCTGTCTCGAGTTCAACTCTCGCTGACTCGTGATATACTGAAGACTACGGTGATCGATGAAGATCTCACAGTGAACTCCATATAGGTAATGCCTCCAGATCTTGAGCGCGAAACTACCGCTGCACTCTAAATTATGATTGGGGTAGTTGCGCTCGTGAACCTC
>QJPP01005187.1:0-40901 GCA_003996215.1 Jaltomata sinuosa
GACACATATCTTGAGTTGCATCTTCTTGATGATGCAGATTCAGGTTCCTTCCCTCCGGCTCGTGGCTAGATATTGTCGGTCATCTAGATTTTGTTGGTGAGTCCTCATCATCCAGGGACCTTAGCTATGCTAGTTACTTTAATGTTCTTTTATTAGTCTGAGTTAGTTGGGGGTTTTTCCCATCAACTCTTTATGATAGTTTAGAGACTTTCAAACATAGATAGTATTCTGGTTTTTCTTTCAGATTATGTTTCATCTTGACTTTATCATTTATGGATTGGGTTTCCTAGTTTCCTATTTATTCTTCCGCTATATTTTTTATGATTATATGAGTTTGCTATGACCAAGGGTTAACTTAGGGCACTTGCAGTCTCGGGTCCCGTGTTAAACCTAGACAGTACTCTCGAGGCATGACAAACTTGGTATTAGAGCCTCAGGTTCATGAGTCCTAGGGTGTCTGAAAGCTGCATCGAGTAGAGTATCTTTAATGTGTGTGAAGCATGCCACACTTATGAGAGAGAAATTATGAGGTGTCTTAGGAAAAACTTCACTTATTTCTTGATCAATATTATGCGATAGAGTTTAACTCTATTAAACCTCTAATCCATTCTTTATGTGTTTTAGATTATGCCTCCTTGATGTGCTATGCCTTGCCGAGCTGCTCAAAATGTTGACCCTCCGATTACAGACCCCGAGGTCACAAATGTGGAGTTTAGAAATGCCACTCATATGCTAGCTTAGACTATGGTTGCTCAGGCCAATCAGCAGGATCTTATTCCTACCCACCCTCAAGGTGGAGTAGTGGCCCGAGTCTGAGATTTCATTCGCATGAACCCACCTGAGTTCTGGGGTTCGAAAGTTAGTGAGGATCCACAAAATTTCTTGGATAAGGTAAAGAAGGTCTTTGGTGTAATACAAGTGGGTGGTGTTGATGGTATTGAGCTAGCTTCCTACCAACTCAAGGATATGGCTCATATTTGGTTCACTCAATGGAGGAATGTTAGGGATAAGGATGTGGTCCCTATGACTTGGGAATTCTTTGAGAGGGCTTTTCTTGACCGGTTCTTCCCGAGGGTGTTGAGGCAAGATAAGGTCAAAGAGATTGTGAATTTGAGGCAATGTTCTATGTCGGTTCAGGAGTACTAATTAAAGTTCACCTAGATTTTTAGGTATGGTCCTGCCATGGTGGCTGACCCATGGGATGACATGAGTAAGTACGTTTATGGAGTATCACATTTGGTAAAGAAGGAGTGTAGGTCTGCGATGCATTTGGGTGACATGGATATTTCACGACTTATGACTAATGCCCATCAGATTGAGGGAGACAAGTTAAGGGAAAAGGCAAGGTAGAACAAGAGGGTTAGATCAAACGGTTCAGGTTTTGGCCATCAGAGGTCTGGAGGCGGACATCTTTCTTTGTTTTCGAAGAAATCATTAAGGCCCATTCATTGTTTGACTAGTGCTCCTACCCAGGCCCCAGGCCTTATCATGATCATACTGGTAAAGGATATGGTTCCTATTCACAGGGGAGTGTTGCAAAGGGGATCTCTTACCCTCCATGCAACAAGTGTGGTAAGAGATATTTTGCTGAGTGTTTAGCCAGTTCAGGTTGATGCTTTGGATGTGGTTAGGTTGGACACAAGATTAAGCATTCCCCTTCAGCGAAGAAGGGACAGGGAGTTAGTAGGACTCAGACTGCTCGAGCAGCCCCAGGAGGTCGACCAGCCTAGAAGGGCATTACTTCTAATTCTGGTGGTCAATGCCAGAATTTCTTTTATGCCATGTCCTCTTGCCAGGACCAGGAGAGTTCACCGAATATTGTTACTTGTATGTTGAAAGTCTTCTCTCTCAATGTGTATCCTTTATTAGATTCGGGTGCCTCCTTATCTTTTGTGACCCCTTATGTGACTTGCAAGTTCAAATTTGCCCTGAACAACTTTTAGAACGCTTTGTTGTTTTTACTCCTGTTGGTGAGTCAATCCTAGCCAAAAAAATCTATCGAAATTTCTCTATCTTAGTCCTTTATAGAGTCACTCCAGCGGATCTAGTAGAGTTAGAGATGACCAATTTTGATGTTATTCTTGGTATGGATTGATTGTATGCATGTTATGCCTCAGTCAATTGTCTTACTCAAGTTGTTAGGTTGAAGTTCCCAAATGAACCTGTCTTAGAGTGGCAGGGTAGTCCTCCATCCTTTAAGGGTCAATTCATATCTTATCTTAAGGCTAGAAAGAAGATTTCTAAGGGTTATGTTTATCATATAGTTTGGGTTATATACTCGGAGTCCGAAGCCCTATCTCTCCAGTCAATTCCTATTGTGAATGAGTTGCCTGAAATATTTCCCCATGATTTTCCTTGAGTCTGTATCACCCCAAATTTGATTCAGCTATTAAACCTAATTTCAGTGAAATTGTAAAGTTCCCTGAGATCAGGACCTGATCACGCGCCGTTGTCCTGGACCAGGAGCCGTAGTCTTATCCATGGTCTACTACTTGGTTGTGTTCTTCCCTTAGTCTACAATTCACTTGATGGGTCGTGGTTTGGAACCACGGCCCATCCTATGGGCTCATGGTTCGAGTTCTAGAGGACCTCCCATGAAGGGTCCTAGAAATGATGAGTTGGTTGACGACCCATCCTTTTAAACCACGGGCTGTCCTTCTATCCGTAATCCCTGAGGATCAGAGGATCCTCATGCCCCTAAGTTAGGACCATGAGTCTACATGATGGTCCACTATTTTGAATCACGGACGGTGGAATGACTCATGGTGTTGAGTTCTAGCAAGCTCCCAGAAGTGGCACCTGAAACCACAGATAAGTTGATGGGTCATCATTTTAATTGATGGTCCATAGACCGACTCGTGGTCTCTGAAGCCGAGTCCTTTTATTTGTTTTTCTTAATTAAATCTCATGGGTATTTCTATAATTATCTACCCTTTAACTCTTAAGTGAGGTCATTTTGGCTACTTTTAGTAGGGTTTCTACTATTATTAGTCTAAGTCTTTCATTATTCCTCATTCATCTACCAAAACAGGAAAAGAACTCCTTTAAGCTCCAAGTCTCAAGCTCCAAGTTCAAGCCTCTATTTCTTTTCATCTTAGATCAAGAAAGCTTCAATAAGGTATGTGGGAATTCAATAAGGGTTTCCCTTCACCCTTATGTCCAAACCCCATGTTTCACTTAGATTTATAAAATTGTGAAAATTAGGGTTCTTACCCAAATTGGGGAAAACTTATGTGTTCAATTTTAAAGCATCAATTCATGGTTTCTCATTTCTTATCTATGATTTATTTGAGGTTCCTTAATTGATTTCAAAAGCTCATGCATTAAAGATGATTTCTAGCATGATTCCATTGAATTGCATGATTTAAAGTGAAAATTGGCATGTTTAGACAACGTGGCCTTATGTATTTATTAAAGTGCATGCCTAATTCTTCAAGTTATAAATTTAGAAAGAAAAGTATATTTTCAATTATGGCTATGCTAAGTTTTAGGAATTTGAAGTATGAGTTGTATGACATTAGATATTTCCCTATGTTTTATGAGAAAGTTGGGCATCTAGATATGTCTACCTAAGCTAAGTGAATTGCATTGTATTAGATATACCCTTATGCTTGTCAAATAGATTTGACATCAGATATAACATAAGTTATGATCAGTTTTGGCATCAGATATCCCCCAGTATTATATGAGCTATATTTATATTTTGGGAGTAGTATTTCGCATCAAGTTGGATGAGGTGAGAGTACCTTTAGTCCAAGAACTACGTGCCCCTGTAGGTTCATAAGTCCACTCTGTTGGGCATTATAATTAGTGATCACGCCATAGCTATGCCTTTATACCCTTGCAAGGTATATTGGGTCCATCTTCGATGGGGCAGATACATCGGATTTCATATAGATCACATGGTCTATGTCGGTTAATAGAGCCTCCCACAGAAATAGTTTCAGCTTTTAAAATGTTTTTAACTCTTGCTCAGATTTCAGACTTACTGCTTATGATTATGTTTTTAACTTGTATTGCATTGAGTCATTTACATTACAGTTTTATAGTTTTAGCATGATATGAATTTCTATAGCATAGCTAGAATGTTCACTCCAGATTTTGCATATCTCACATATTCAGTACATCCTATAGTACTAACGCATATCTTGTGTTGCATCCTCTTGATGATGCAAATTGAAGATCTCTCTCCTAGGCTCGTGGTTAGACGATGCCGGACATCCATATAGTAGTTGGTGAGTCTGCATCCTCGAGGATTAGTATTAGTCTAGTTATTTTGTTTATCTTCCTTTTAGATTCTCGAGTTAGTTGGGGTCTTGTCCCATCAACTCTTATGACAGTTTAGAGGCTTCAGACATAGCTAGATTTGTATTCTATGTTTGGATTTGATACTTCTTAGACTTTGTTCTTATTTAGTCATGGTTGCATGTCTTCACTTAGTATGCTTCTGGTATGTTTTCTTATGAATGTCTGAGTATGCTATGACCAAGGGTTAACTTGGGGCACTTGTGATCCCGAGTCCCATATTACGCCTAGGTGGTAGCCTCGGAGCATGACAAACTTGGTATCAGAGCATCAGGTTTAAGAGTCCTAGGGTGTCTAAAATCCACTTCAAGTAGAGTCTCTTTCATGTGTGTGAAGCACGCCACACTTATGTGAGAGAAGCTATGAGGTGTCTTTGGTAGAAACATCACTTCTTTCATGATCAATATCATGCGATAGAGTTTAACTCTATTAACCCACTAAGCTATTCTTTATGCCTTTCAGATTATGCATCCTCGTCGTTCCATGCCTCGCCGAGCTGCTCAAAAATTGACCCTCCGATTCTCGACCCCGAGGTTATCAATGCGGAGTTCAGAAATGCCATTCATATGCTAGCTCAGACTATGGCCGCTCAAGTCAATCAGCAGGCTCATATCCCTGCCCACCCTCAAGGTGGAGTAGCGGCCTGAGTTTGAGATTTCGTTCACATGAACCCACCTGAGTTCTGGGGTTCAAAAATTGGTGAGGATCCACAAAATTTCTTGGATGAGGTAAAGAAGATCTTTGGTGTAATGCAAGTGGGTGGTGTTGATAATATTGAGCTAGCTTCCTATCAACTCAAGGACGTGGCTCATATTTTGTTCACTCAGTGAAAGTATGCTAGAGCTAGGGATGGTCCCTATGACTTGGGAATGCTTTGAGAGGGCTTTTCTTGACCGATTCTTCCCGAAGGAGTTGAGGCAAGCTAAGGTCGAAGAGTTCATGAATTTGAGGCAAGGTTCCATGTTGGTTCAGGAGTATGGATTGAAATTCACCCAGCTTTCTAGGTATGCTCCTTCTATGGTGGATGACCCATGGGATGAGATGAGTAAATATGGTTACGGGGTATTAGATTTGGTAAAGAAAGAGTGTAGGTCCTCGATGCTTTTGGTTAACATGGATATTTCTCAACTTATAACTCATACCCATCATATTGAGGGGAATAAGTTGAGGGAAAAGGCAAGGGAGAACAAAATGGTTAGATCTAAGAGTTAAGGTTTTGGCCATCAGAGGTCTTGAGGCAGACATCGATCTTGGTTTCAGAAGAAATCATTAGGTCCCGTTCATTCTTTTGCTAGTGCTCCTACCCAGGCCCCCAGGCCTCATCATTATCAGACTGGTAGAGGGTATGGTTCCTATTCATAGGGGAGTGTTACAAAGGGGACCTCTTACACTTCTTGCAACAAATGTGGTAGAAGTCACCACTGGTGAGTGTTTGTCTAGTAGAGAGGGATTTTTTGGGTGTGGGAAGGTTGGACACAGGATTAAGGATTGCCCTTTAGCTAAGAAGGGTTAGGGAGGTTGTAGGACTCAGTCTGCTCCAGGAGGTTGACCAGCCTAATAGGGCACAGCTTCTAGTTCTAGTAATTAGCACCAGAACTGCCTTTATACCATGTAGTCTCGCTTGGATCAACAGAGTTCATAGGACGTTGTTACTGGTATGTTGAAAGTCTTCTCTCTTGATGTGTATACTTTATTAGACCCTAGTGCCTCCTTATCTTTTGTGATCCCTTATATTGCTTGCAAATTCAAGATTAATCTTGAACAACTTTTATAGCCCTTTTGTGTTTCTACTCTTGTTGGTGAGTCAGTCCTAGCCAAAAGAATCTACCAAAATTGCCCTATCTCAGTCCTTTATAAAGTCACTTCAGCGGATCTAGTAGAGTTGGAGAAGAATGATTTTAATGTCATTCTTGGGATGGATTGGTTATATGCATGTTATGTCTCGGTTGATTGTAGTATTCGAGTTGTCAGTTTCAAGTTCCCGAATGAACCTATCTTAGAGTGGCAAGGTATTCCTCCATCCTCGAAGGGTCATTTTATATATTATCTTAAGGCTAGAAAGATCATTTCTAAGGGTTATGTTTATCATATAGTTTGGGTTATGGACATGGAGTTTGAAGCCCCATCTCTCTAGTAAGATCCTGATGTAAATGACTCTCCTGAAGTGTTCCCCGAAGATTTTCCCAGAGTCTCTCTTTAGCGGGAGATCAACTTTGGGATAAATCTTCTT
Organism: Jaltomata sinuosa; assembly: GCA_003996215.1. NCBI lineage: Eukaryota > Viridiplantae > Streptophyta > Magnoliopsida > Solanales > Solanaceae > Jaltomata > Jaltomata sinuosa. The sequence goes on from QJPP01005187.1 coordinate 6,536, forward strand.
CCAGATACGTATATTATCTCTATTCCTCCCTAAAAAATGGCTCATGTGGAGCTTATGGAATTTAAAGACCAGTTGAAAGACCTTCTTGATAAGGGTTTTATTCGACCCAGTATCTCTCCATGGGGTGCTCCAGTTCTATTCGTGCAAAAGAAAGATGGTTCCTTCAGAATGTGTATCGACTAGCGTCGGTTGAACAAGTTCACAATCAAGAATAAGTATCCCATTCCTAGGATTGATGACTTGTTCGATCATCTTTAGGGTGCCAGTTACTTCTCCAAGATCGACCTTAGATCTAATTATTATCAGATTCGTATTAGAGAGTATGACATTCTAAAGACAACCTTCACAACTCGGTATGGTCATTATGAATTTGTGATTATGTATTTTGGACTAACGAATTCTCCTGTAGCCTTTATGGATTTGATGAACCATATGTTCAAGAAATATTTGGATATGTTTGTGATTGTGTTCATTGATTATATCCTTATCTACTCTCGGAATAAGGAGGATCATGCATACGATTTGAGAGTTGTGTTTCAAACTCTCAAGGATCGATAGTTATTTGCTATGTTTAGCAAGTGTGAATTTTTGATGCAGTCTGCTTCTTTTCTGGGTCATATAGTTAGTAGAGATGGCATTCGAGTTGATTCTCAAAATATTGAGGTAGTAAAGAACTGGCCTAAACCCACTTCCCCGTCTGATATTAGGAGTTTTCTAGGCTTGGCTGGTTACTACATGAGATTCATGGAGGGGTTTTCTTCCATTGCAGCCCCATTGACTCGGTTGTCTCAGAAAAAGGTTAATTTTTAGTGGTCTGATCTATGTGAGAAGAACTTTCAGGAATTGAAGACTAGATTGACTACAACTCCAGTGTTGGCTCTACCCGAGGGCCTAGATGACTTTGTTATGTATTTTGATGCTTCTAGGATTTTTTTGGGTTGTGTGTTGATGCATCATGGTAAGGTAATGTCTATGCTTCGAGAAAGCTTAAGATTTATGGGAAGAACTACCCTAATCATGATCTTGAGTTAGCGGCCGTGGTTTTTGCTTTGAAGATTTGGAGGTATTACTCATATGGTGTTCATGTGGATGTGTTCACTGATCATAAGAGTTTTCAGTATGTGTTCACTCAAAAGGAACTGAATCTTCGTCAAAGGATATGGCTTGAGCTTCTTAAGGACTATGATATGTGAGTGCTATACTATGCATTAAGGCCAATGTCATGGAGGATGCACTTAGTAGTTTTTCTATGGGTAGCGTGTCTTTGGTTGAGGACAGAAGGAATGAATTGGCCAAGGATGTTCATCGACTTGCTCAATTAAGAGTTTGCCTTATGGATTCGATGGAAGGTGGTGTTATTGTTCAGAATGGTTCTGAATCTTCCGTTGGTAGCTGAAGTGAAAGAAAAGCAAGACAGTGATCCTATTTTTCACCAGCTGAAGGATACAGTCAATCAGTAGAGGGTAGAGATTTTCTCACAAGGGGGAGATGGTGTGCTTCGATATTAGGGTCGATTGTGTGTTCCTGACATATATGAGTTGAGACAGAGGCTTTTGACAGAGGCTCAGAGCTCCAGATATCTTCTCACCCCAGTGCCACCAAGATGCACCGTGACCCACGGGAAGTCTATTGGTAGAATAGCATGAAGAGGGATATAGCAGTTTTTGTGGCTAAGTGTCCCAACTGTCAACAAGTGAAAGTAGAGCATCAACGAACATGTGATATGACTCAGGATATTGATCTTCCTACTTGGAAGTGGAAAATGATCAATATGGATTTCATTATTTGTTTGCCTCATACTCGTAGGCAGCATAATTTTATTTGGGTGATTATTGAAAGGATGACTAAGTCATCCCACGTCTTGGCTGTTAAGACTACGGATATAGCAGTTTATTATGCCAGACTATACATTATGGAGATAGTCAGATATCATGGTTTTCCATTGTCTATCATTTTAGATAAGGGTACTCAGTTTACATCCCAGTTTTGGAAATCATTGTAGAAAGGTCTTGGTACTCAGGTAAGACTTAACATAACTTTTCACCCATAGACGGATGGTATGGCAGAGTGTACTATTTAGAATTTGGAGTATATGTTGAGAGCTTGTGTGATCGATTTCAAAGGTAATTGGGATGATCACTTACCTCTTATAAAATTTGCCTACAGCAACATCTTCCATTCTAGCATCCTGATGGCTCCTTATGAGGCACTTTATGGGCGGATATGTAGATCTCTTATCGGCTAGTTTGAGGTAGGTGAGGTAGCTTTTATTGGTCTAGATTTGGTTCATGAGACTATGGAGAAGGTTCAGATCATTAGGGAGAGGTTGAAGACCATTCAGAATTGATAGAAATAATATGCAGATGAGAGGAGAAGGGAATTGGAGTTTGAAGTTGATGATTGGGTATTTATAAAAGTGTCACCCATGAAGGGTGTGATGAGATTTGGAAAGAAAGGGAAACTTAGTCCCGTCTATGTAGGTCATTATTGGATTTTGAGGAGACTTGGTAGTGTTGCTTAAGATTTGGGTTTGCCATCAGATTTAGAAGCGGTTCATCAGATTTTCCATGTTTCTTTTTTGAAAAAGTGTGTTGGTGATCCGACCTTGATTATTCCTTTGGAAGATGTCAGTGTGAAGGATAGACTTACTTATAAGGACATTTCCGTGGAGATTCTTGATCATCAGATTAAGAGGTTGAGAAACAAAGAAGTCACATCGGTGAAGGTCCTTTGGATATATCAGCTAGTTGACAGAGCCACTTGGGAAGCGAAAGCAGCCATTAAAGCCAAATACTCTCATCTCTTTCCTTCTGATTAAGTTTTAGCTTTAGGTAATATATTCCTCCTTAGTATGTTCCTAATATTCTATTCCATTAGTTTCCCTCATGATCCTTGCATACATTTATATTTTCTAATGTTAGTTCAATCATGTTTTAAGTTGAAAAGTTCAGTTTTCATGTTATCCTTGAGTTTTTATGTTTTGTTATTTGGTTGGGCTCATTTCTCTCTAGTTTTCCTTGCTTAGCCTTCATTCGTGGACGAATGATCCCAAGGGGGAAATATTATAACACCCCGGAATTTGATTCATCTGTTAAACCTGATTTTTATGAAATTGTACAATCCCCTGAGATCACGGACCAGATCACGGACCATAGTCCTGGACCATGAGTTGTAGTCTGACCCGTGGTCTGCTCCTTGGTTATGTTCTTCCCTCAGTCTATGAGTCACTTGATGACTCATGGGTTAGAACCATGGCCTATCCCGTGGACTCGTGGTTTGAGTTCCAGAGGACCCCGCTATGAAGGGTCCTAGAAATGATGAGTTAGTTGATGACCCGTCCTTTTGAACCACAGGTCGTCCTTCCATCTGTAATCCCTAAGGATCAGAGGAACCTCATGCCCCTAAGTTAGGACCACAAGTCAACAAGATGGTCCGTCATTCTGAATCATGGACCATAGAGTGACTCGTAGAGTTGAGTTCTAGCAAGCTCCCTGATGTGACGCTAATTTACGTCACTTTCGACTCCTTTTTACTAAGAACAATCGTACGTTTTCAAGAAACCATTGTTGTTTTTGATGTTTTTATGTTGTATTTGTAGGAAATGGAAATAAACACGGAAACGGAAGAAAATACGCGAAAAACAACATTCTGCCTAAGAGTGACGGCCTGAGTGACGGCCCGTCACAAGTGTGAAGGTCCGTCACTGGGACCGTCAACTTGAGGCAGTGTTGCTGCCAAGCAGTGACGGCCCAGGCGACGGTCCGTCACTGCCCTGACGGTCCGTCAAGCCTGGCCGTCACGCTTAGGCAGTAGCTTCAGGCGGCGACCCGCGTTTTGGGAATTCCTAGCCCGTTTTGGATTTGGTTTCTTTGGCTCCTATAAATACCCTATGTTAGGTTTATGTTATTTATTATTCACCCATTAGTTTAAACACGTTTTTGGTTGGTTTTTGAGCGAAACAACACGGTTCATTGTCTTGAATTCGTGTCTTGATTCGTTCGTGAGTTCTTGGTGTTCTTGTTCTTGGATATTGGAAGATTGATTGTTTTCATTACATTGTAAGACTTTTCTTCCTTTTATTATGAATACAACTATTTTCTCTTATTTATCGAGCATGAGTAACTAAAACTCCCGCAACTAGGGTTGTGGGAGCCATGGCAAACGTAGCGAGTTAGATTCCGGGTAGCGTTGGGTTCGATATATGTATTGTCACATTGTTAATCATACATTATGTCACGTTTCTAGTGGATTGCAAACATTAGAACATGCCTAGGTTTAATTTGCTTGAGTAAAAAGATTAAAACCGGGAAACTTGATTAACAACAAGGATTCGAGACTACTAACTCTCGTCTTATTGATTAATGCCGTAACTGGATTAATCTACTTGATGTTAGGATTGAGAGCTAAAAAGCACATCTTTTTGAGATCGAGAGAAGATAAAAGGAAATTTATTTATTTGGTCGAGAGACGTTTAGATGATACAATTGACGCAATCACATCGTGACACGCATATAGAAAGAACCCGGTTAAGCCTAGAATCGACATTGTTACAACGCCATGGTGAACTCATCCCTAGTTCATTCTCTCCTATTGATTATTTCTTTTACATTATTGTTGCTTTTGTTTACGAATTGTTCACAAACCCCCCCCCCCTTTTATTTATCGGAAATATTTGATCACTAGTCATCTACTTCACTAAAGTCTTAATCTTCACCATATTCTCTGTGGGATTCGACCCCAACCTTTGTTTGGGTTCTTTACTTGACAACGATCGCTTACGCTTCATAAATTTGAGGTGTAGTTTGAGCGTTATCAAAAAGTGGCGTCGTTGCCGGGGAATACGGTTTTTGATTAAGTCTGGTGTGTTTAGTTGACTTTTAGTCATAAGTTCCTGCTTTTATTTTTGTTTGTTGTTTTTGTTTTTGGACAGGGCACAGGTTGTGCATGCCAAGTACCCGAGGTTCGGGGGAACAAATTCTACCTTACGACCCCGAACTTGCGAGAACATTGAGGCGGAATATGGCCGCACAATTAGATGCAGCAAGGATCGCTGCAGAACTGCAGGCCCAACAAAATTTGAATGCTGGGGGTCTGCAGGATGATGTGGTACTGAATGATGAGGATCTTGATTTAGATGGAGCTGGCGCTACGGGCGCCATTATTGTTCCACCGCTACCGCCCGGAGCCAAGTTCAACATCACTAGCACGATGATCCAGCTGTTGAACTTGAGAGGAGTGTTCCGCGGTGTTGCTGGTGACGATGCAAATCAGCACTTGATGAATTTCGTGGGCATCTGCAAATCGTTCGAATTGCCAGGAGTGAGTCAGACAGCGATCAGGCTCAGGTTGTTTCCGTTGTCTCTGTCTGATGAGGCAGCTTTGTGGTTGACAGAATTGACCCCCGACTCTATCGCAACGTGGGGAGAGTTGAGAGGAGCTTTCCTAGAAAGGTTCTTTCCTCCCTCTCGGATGATACAGTTGAGGGACGAGATTAGCAACTTCAGGCAGCAACCGCACGAAGCACTGCACGAGACTTGGTTGCGATTTAAGAAGAAGCTGACACAGTGCCCCAACCATCAGCTGAACAACGAATTCTTGATGCAGACATTCTACAGGGCACTAAATTCGGCTACCAAGCCGACATTGGATAACGCAGCAGGTGGAGCGTTTATGGGTCGCACTTTTGCCGACGCCACAGCTATTTTAGACAGGCTCACCAAGACCAACAGGGCCTGGCACACACGAGATTCAGAGGTTGCAGCTAGCACCTATACAGTGGGTATGTCAGCTGAGCAGCGTAGGAAAGAGGAGGAGCGCGACCAAGACATGGCGCACCTGAAAACGCAGTTGGATCTCCTGACAAGGCACTTGACGTCAGGAAGTATAGAGAAGGTACAAGCTGTGGGTTCCCAAGGTATAGAGACTGAGGAGGCAAATTACTTGGGGGGTTTCCAGGCCAATGGCCAGGGAAACCAAGGTCGGAACTATCCAAGAGACAACCACTATGAGAATGGTGGCTACAAAAATCGCGACCAAGGAAGCTGGAGGAACAACACCGATAGAGGTGGGTTGTATATACCACCTGGCAATCGGGACAAAACTGGCAGCGAGGCTGAGACGTCCAAACTTGAGAATATGATGGCGAAGATGCTGCTTAAGGTGGAATCGACTGACTCTGGGGTAAAGGCAATGCGGAATGAGTTATCAACATTGAGTCTGGTAGTGGAGTCACACTCAACCGCGATCAAGCAACTAGAGCAGCAAGTGGGTCACATCTCGGCATCTCTAAACCCAAGGAAACCAGGTACTTTGCCAAGCGACACCACTCATCCGAAGAATGATGCAAGCTGTATGGCGATCACCACAAGAAGCGGAAAAGTATTACCGGAATCACATCCGGTAATTCCTGCCCAAGGCGAGATTGCAGATGATGAAGAGGCGGTAGAGGAGGAAACTCCAAAGCCCGTGGAGAAACGCAAGGAAGCTGAAAAGCTTCCAACTATGATGCCTCGACCACCACCTCCGTTCCCACAGCGTTTGAAAAAGAAAGCTGACGATGGTAAGTTCCTGAACTTCATGACCATGTTGAAAGAAATTTCAATAAACATACCATTGGTGGAAGTGCTGGAACAAATGCCCGGTTATGCCAAGTTCATGAAGGACTTGATTACAAAGAAGAGGTCGGTGAGTTTTGAACCGGAAGACAACCTCCATCACTGCAGCGCTATCTCTTCAAGGTCGTTAGTTGAAAAGAAGGATGATCCAGGTGCGTTCACTGTTCCATGTACTATCGGGAAGCTCAACTTCGGAAGAGCTATGTGTGATCTTGGTGCTAGTATCAATCTGATGCCGCTAGCAGTGTATAACAAATTGGGTTTGGGAGCTCCTAAACCAACGTCCATGAGAGTGATGATGGCTGATCGGTCGGTAAAGCGACCCGTAGGGATATTGTCTGATGTGCTAGTAAAGATTGGCAAGCTTATCTTCCCAGCTGACTTTGTGATCTTGGATTGCGAAGTAGATTTCGAAGTTCCCATCATCTTGGGACGACCATTGCTAGCCACAGCAAGAGCCTTGGTTGACATGGAGAAAAACGAACTGACCTTCAGGCTGAACAATGAAATGGTCAAGTTCGATGTGTCCAGAGTAATGAAGCAACCAAGTGACATGAGGGTGGTCGCGGTCATCAATGCTATTGAGGAAATCCCTGCGGATGTGTATCTTGAGGAGAAGTGTTTGGTCGAGAACCTAGTTGTTGTAAGAAGTATGGTGCGAGAGCACAAACATGTAGAGGAAGGCGGTAAAATTAAATCTAGAAAACGAAAACACCGCAAGAGAATCTACAAAGAAAGAGCAAAGAAGTTGTCGCGACTAGCGATGGAGCCCAAAGAGAAAGCTGGAACGCCACACTCCATCGAGTTTTCATGTTTTGGAGACCCTGGCGGGCTCCAACATCATTCCGGAATCTGAGTCCGATCGACTTCACAGGTATTCCTTTATTCTCACAGTTTTTAGCTTTCGCATATATGCATTGGGGACAATGCATGAGTCTAAGTTGAGGGTGTTGGGGAACCTGTGAGTCACCACCGAGGGTTTTTATTGCTGATTTCTTTTCCCTCCGGTGTGCTATCTAGTAGAACCGGCATGTTTAGGTTGTTGTGTTAAATTTTTTTAGTGTCTATAGCAAAGCATGAGATTTCTTATCAAAGTAGCGCCCCTTTAAAAAAAAATTCTGGTTGTGTACTTATGATGAAATGATTGACTGTCTGGATCCTTGTATGTCATTGTGTGATTATGAGTAGAGTGAGTATGCTTAAGCCAAGTGGTTGTTTGATAGTTGGTAGCAATATAGTTTCTTGGTGCCAAGTGCGTGTGAGATTATTGTTATAAATTCTTACTCTGTGCATGCATCTAGAACTTGCCTGGTCTATTTTGTTAAGTTTGAAGTTGGTTGCTTAGGAAAGGATCACAGGCCCTTTTTGTGTGCAGTCCACTTAACCTATAAGACCGTCCAAATGCAAATAGTCCCTTTGATCCCTGTTTGAGCCATAATTGAACTTGTTCTTTCAATAACCTGTCACTTTCCTGTTTAACATTGAATCCCTATTTTGGCCCTGGTCCTTCCTTGGACATCGTGCACCTCAACTCAGGCAATCAGCCTAAGTTGGGGGTGGCTACTACAAAGGTGAATGATAAGAAAAAGACGATGGAGAAGATTGGTTTTTGAATAGAATGAAAATTCGGGTGTGCGCCTAAGAAAAGAAAAGAAAAAAAATAAAGAAAGATGAAAAAGATCGAAAAAGAAACAAAAAGAATTGTCAATAAAGAGGCCGCACCTGTATCTAGAATCAAGGAAATAAAAAGGTGAATAAGGATGGATAAACTGAAGTTATGTGGTGATAAGATGTAAATGGTTCCAAGGAGGGCTTAGTCACTAACCCCTAAATGTATCATACCTGCACCCGAAGCCTCATTACAAGCCTAAACAAGTCCTGTAGTGATCCTGAGTAGCTTTCTGAAGAACCGAAATCAAATAGTAAGGGCAAGCCTATGGTATCGCATGTGCATTGTTTGAAATCGTTGTGAGTGTGAGCGCTTACCTAGTCCCAAATCTTGTGTGTGGGATTTCTTTGTGGTGAGGGCACCAAGATGTCTATATTGTCTATTGATTGTTAGGATAGCTGCGTATGTGTATGCATAATATTCTATCATATCGGAATGACATGTTTGGATCCTTGCAAGTTAGTGTTTCATACATACGTGTGCTACGAGGGAGCCTGATTTAATTGAATAAGTTTAGATTGACCATGAAGTGCTATAGACATGAGTTCGTGTTCTTAGTTGAGTCGTATTATTGTTTTATGTTAGGTTGCTTGAGGACAAGCGAACGTTTTAAGTTGAGGGTGTTGATGTGACGCTAATTTACGTCACTTTCGACTCCTTTTTACTAAGAACAATCGTACGTTTTCAAGCAACCATTGTTGTTTTTTGATGTTTTTATGTTGTATTTGTAGGAAATGGAAACAAACACGGAAACGGAAGAAAATACGCGAAAAACAACATTCTGCCTAAGAGTGACGGCCTGAGTGACGGCCCGTCACAAGTGTGACGGTCCGTCACTGGGACCGTCAACTTGAGGCAGTGTTGCTGCCAAGCAGTGACGGCCCAGGCGACGGTCCGTCACTGCCCTGACAGTCCATCAAGCCTGGCCGTCACGCTTAGGCAGTAGCTTCAGGCGGCGACCCGCGTTTTGGGGATTCCTAGCCCGTTTTGGATTTGGTTTCTTTGGCTCCTATAAATACCCTATGTTAGGTTTATGTTATTTATTATTCCCCCATTAGTTTAAACACGTTTTTGGTTGGTTTTTGAGCGAAACAACACGGTTCATTGTCTTGAATTCGTGTCTTGATTCGTTCGTGAGTTCTTGGTGTTCTTGTTCTTGGATATTGGAAGATTGATTGTTTTCATTACATTGTAAGACTTTTCTTCCTTTTATTATGAATACAACTATTTTCTCTTATTTATCGAGCATGAGTAACTAAAACTCCCGCAACTAGGGTTGTGGGAGCCATGGCAAACGTAGCGAGTTAGATTCCGGGTAGCGTTGGGTTCGATATATGTATTGTCACATTGTTAATCATACATTATGTCACGTTTCTAGTGGATTGCAAACATTAGAACATGCCTAGGTTTAATTTGCTTGAGTAAAAAGATTAAAACCGGGAAACTTGATTAACAACAAGGATTCGAGACTACTAACTCTCGTCTTATTGATTAATGCCGTAACTGGATTAATCTACTTGATGTTAGGATTGAGAGCTAAAAAGCACATCTTTTTGAGATCGAGAGAAGATAAAAGGAAATTTGTTTATTTGGTCGAGAGACGTTTAGACGATACAATTGATGCAATCACATCGTGACACGCATATAGAAAGAACCCGGTTAAGCCTAGAATCGACATTGTTACAACGCCATGGTGAACTCATCCCTAGTTCATTCTCTCCTATTGATTATTTCTTTTACATTATTGTTGCTTTTGTTTACGAATTGTTCACAAAACCCCCCCTTTTATTTATCGGAAATATTTGATCACTAGTCATCTACTTCACTAAAGTCTTAATCTTCACCATATTCTCTGTGGGATTCGACCCCAACCTTTGTTTGGGTTCTTTACTTGACAACGATCGCTTACGCTTCATAAATTTGAGGTGTAGTTTGAGCGTTATCACTCCCAGATATGGAACCTGAAACCACGGATCAGTTGATGGGTCATCATTTCAGTTGATGGTCCGTAGACTGATTCATAATCTCTAAAGATGAGTCCTTTTATCAGTTTTTCTTAATTAAATCCCAGAGGTATTTCAATAATTACCCACCCTTTTAATTCTTAAGTGGGGTCATTTTGGCTACTTTTAGTAGAGTTTCTACTCTTATTAGCCTAAGTCTTTCATTATTCCTCATTCATCTACCAAAAGAGGAAAATAACTCCTTCAAGCTCAAAGTCTCAAGATCCAAGTTTAAGCCTCCATTTCTTTTAATCTTAGATCAAGCAAGCTTCAATAAGGTATGTGGTCATTCAATAAGGGATTCCCTTCACCTTTATGCCTAAACCCCATGTTTTACTTTGCTTTATGAAATTTTGAAAATTAGGGTTCTTACCCAAATTAGGAAAAACTTATGGGTTCAGTTTTAAAGCATCAATTAATGGTTTCTCATTACTTATATATGATTTATTTGAGGTTCCCTAATAGATTTCAAAAGCCCATGCATTAAAGATGATTTCTAGCATGATTCTATTGAACTGCATGATTTCAAGTGAAAATTGGTATATTTATACAATATGGCCTTATGTATTTACGAAACTTCATGCCTAATTCTTTAAGTTATGAATTTAGAAAGAAAAGTCTGTTTTGAATTATGGCTATGCTAAGTTTTAAGGATTTTGAAGTATGAATTGCATAACATTATATATGTCTCTATGTTTTATGAAAAGGTTGGGCACCTAGATATGTTTACCTAAGCTATGTGAATTGTAGGATATTAGATATACCCTTATGCTTTTCAAACAGATTTGACATCAGATATGTCATTAGTTATGATCAGTTTTGGCATCAGATATACCCCAGTATTATATGAGCTATACGTATATTTTGGGAGTAGTATTTAGAACCGAGTTGGATGGAGTTAGAGTACCCTTAGTCCCAAAACTACGTGCTCCCGTAGGTTCATAAGTCCCCTCTTTTGGGCATTAGAATTAGTGATCACACCATAGCTATGCCTTTATACCCTGGCAAGGTATATAAGGTCCTCTCAATAAAAATATATATGAGATTCCATGTAGCTCACATGGTTTATGTCGGTTAAGAGAACCTCCCACAAAAACAGTTTCAGCTTTAAAAATGTATTTGAATCTTGCTCATATTTCAGACTTACTACTTATGATTATGTTTTTAACTTATGATATTACATTGAGTCATTTACATTACAGTTTTACTGTTTTAGCATGATATCAGTTTCTATAGCATAGCAAGCATGTTCACTCCTGATTTTGCATATCTCACATACTCGGTACATCCTATAGTACTGACGCATATCTTGCACTGCATCCTCTTGATGATGCAGATTTAGGCTCTCTCTCCCAGGCTCGTGGCTAGATGATGTCGGACATCCATATAGTGGTTGGTGAGTCCTCATCCTTCGAGGATTAGTATTAGTCTAGTTATTTTGTTTATCTTTCTTTAAGATTCTCGAGTTAGTTGGTGTCTTTTCTCATCAACTCTTATGACAATTTAGAGGCTTCAGACATAGCTAGATTTTTATTCCGTGATTGGATTTGATACTTGTTAGACTTTGTGAATTTATTCATGGTTGTTTGTCTTCACTTAGTATGCTTCCGCAATGTTTTCTTATAAATTTTTAAGTATGCTATGACTAAGGGTTAACTTGGGGAACTTGTGATCGCAGGTCCCGTGTTATGCCTAGGGGGTAGCTTTGGGGCATGAAAGAGTCCCTCTTTAGTGGGAGATCAACTTTGGAATAGATCTTCTTCTAGATACGCATCCTATCTCTATTTCTCCCTATAGAATGGCTCCCGTTGAGCTTAAGGAATTTAAAGATCAGTTGAAATACCTCAATGATAAGGGTTGTATTCAACCCAACATCTCTCCATAGAGTGCTCTAGTCTTATTCATGCAAAAGAAAGATGGTTCCCTCAGAGTGTGTATCGACTATCGTCAGGTGAACAAGGTCACAATCAAGAATAAGAATCCTATTCCTAAGATTGATGACTTGCTCGATCAGCTTCAGGGTGCCAGTTACTTCTCCAAGATCAACATTAGATCCGGTTATCATCAGCTTCGTGTACAAGATTGTGAAATTCCAAAGACAACCTTCAGAACTCGGTATGGTCATTATGAATTTGTGGTTTTGCCTTTTGGACTAACGAATGCTCCTGTAGACTTTATGGATTTGATGAACCATGTGTTCACGCAGTATTTGGATATGTTTGTGATTGTTTTCATTGATGATATTCTTATCAATTCTTAGAGTGAGGAAGAGCATGCAAACCATTTGAGAGTGGTGTTGCAAACTCTCAAGGATCGGCAGTTATTTGCTATGTTTAGCAAATGTGAGTTTTGGATGCAGTTTGTTGCTTTTTTGGGTAATATTGTTACTAGAGATGGTATTCGGGTTGATTCTCAAATAATTGAGGCAGTAAAGAACAGGACTAAACCCACTTCCCTGTCTAATATTAGAAGTTTTTTGGGTTTGGCTGGTTACTATAGGAGATTTGTGGAAGGGTTTTCTTCCATTGCTGCCTCATTGACTCAGTTGACTCAGAAGAAGGTTAAATTTCAGTGATCAGATCTATGTGAGAAGAACTTTAAGGAATGAATACTAAATTTACCACATCCCCACTGTTGGCTCTACCCAAGAGCCTAAATGGCTTTGTTGTTTATTGTGATACTTCTAGGATTGGTGTGTATTATGTGTTGATGTAGTATGGTAAGGTGATTACTTATGCTTCGAGGCAGCTTAAGATTCATGAGAAGAACTTCCCTACTCATGATATTGAGTTAGAGGCTGTTGTTTTTGCGTTGAAGTTTTGGAGACATTACTTGTATGGTGTTCATGTGGATGTATTCACCGATCATAAGAGTCTTCAGTATGTGTTCACTCAAAAGGAATTAAATCTTCGTCAAAGGAGATGGCTTGAGCTTCTTAAAGATTATGATATGAGTGTGCTTTACTATCCGGGTAAGGCCAATGTCATAGCAGATGCACTTAGTAGGTTATCCACGGATAGTGTGTCTTCAGGCGAGGAAGGAAAGAAGGAATTGACTAAGGGTGTACATAAACTTGCTTGACTAGGAGTTTGCCTTATAGATTCGACAGAGGGTGGTGTTATTGTTAAAAATGGTTCTGAATCATCACTGGTAGCTAAAGTGAAAGAGAAGCAAGATAGTGATCCTACTTTGGACCAGTTGAAGAGAGTGGTTCATCAGCAAAGGGTAGAGGCTTTCTCCTAGTGGGAGATGGTATGCTTCGATATCAGGGTCGATTATGTGTTCCTGATGTAGATGGGTTGAGACAATGGTCTTTGACAGAGGCTCATAGCTCCGGGTATTCTATTCACCCTGGTTCCACCAAGATGTGACGTGGCCTATAGGAAGTTGGTTCATGGAATGGCATGAAGAGAGACATAGCAGGTTTTGTGGCTAAGTGTACCAACTATCAATAAGTTAAAGTAGAGCATCAGTGATAACGCCCAAACTACACCTCAAATTAACGAAGCGTAAGCGGTCGTAGTCAAGTAAAGAACCAAACAAGGTTGGGGTCGAATCCCACAGAGAATATGGTGACGATTAAGCCTTTAGTGAAATATGTGACTGATGGTCAATAGTTTCTGGTAAATAAGGGGGGGTTTGTGTGAACAAATCGTAAAAAAAACAAGTAATAATATAAGTGTAATAATCAATAGGAGAGAGTGAACTAGGGACGTGTTCACCATGGCGTTGTAACAATGTCGATTCTAGGCTTAACCGGGTTCTTTCTATATGCGTGTCACGATGTGATTGCGTCAATTGTATCGTCTAAACGTCTCTCGACCAAATAAACAAATTTCCTTTTCTATTCTCTCGACCTCGAAAAGATGTGCTTTTTTAGCTTTCAATCCTAAACATCAAGTAGATTAATCCAGTTACGGCATTAATCATTAAGACGAGAGTTGGTAGTCTCGAATCCTTGTCGTTAATCAAGTTTCCCGGTTTTAATCTCTTTACTCAAGCAAATTAAACCTAGGCAAGTTCTAATGTTTGCAACCACTAGAAAACGTGACATAAAGTATGATTAACAACGTGACTACATGTAAATTGAACCCGTCGCTACCCGGAATCTATATCACTACTTTAGCATGGCTCCCACAACCCTAGTTGCGGGAGTTTTAGTTACTCATGCTCGAAGAATAAAAGAAGAAATTCATAATAAAGGAAAGAAGATTCTTACAATATGATGAAAATACCCTTCAATAATCCAAGAACAAGAAAAACCAAGAACTCAAGAACGAATCAAGAACACGAATTCAAGAAGAGCAAACGTGTTTCTTGATCTCAAAAACAACTAAAAACGTGTGTTAAACTAATGGGTGAACTATATGTAAAATAAACCTATCATAGGGTATTTATAGGAGTCAAAGAAACCAAATCCAAAACGGGTTAGGAGTCCTAAACGCGGACAGCCGCTGACGCGCGTCTGCCTTAACTTGACGGCCAGGCTGACGGACCGTCAAGCCAGTGACGGACCGTCGCCTGGACCGTCACTGCTAACCAGTGATGCCGCCTGAATTTGCTGCCTTGGTGCGACGGTCACTGTGACGGACCGTCACTGCCTTGACGGACCTTCGCCTGGACCGTCAAACTTAGGCAGTGGCACTGCCTCTATGCGACGGTCTTGGTGACGGACCGTCACATGTGTGATGGACCGTCACTCAGGCCGTCACTCTTAGGCAGAATCCTCTCTTTCTCGTATTTCCTTCCGTTTCCACGTTTGTCTCCATTTCCTGAAAATACAACATAAAAACATCAAAAACGACAACGGTTGCTTGAAAACGTACGATTGTTCTTAGTTAAAAGGAGTCGAAAGTGACGTAAATTGGCGGCACATCAACACCCTCAACTTAAAACGTTCGCTTGTCCTCAAGCAACATAACATAAAACAATAAGACGACTCAACTAAGAACACAAACTCATGTCTCTAGCAACTCATGGTCATTCAAAACTTATTCAATCAAGCTCCCTCGTAGCACACGAATATATGAAACACTAACTTGCAAGGATCCAAACATGTCATTCCGATATGATAGAACATTCTACATACACACGCGCAGCTATCCTAACAATCAATAGACAATATAGACATCTTGGTGCCCTCACCACAAAGAAATCCCACACACAAGATTTGGGACTAGGTAAGCGCTCACACTCACAAATGATTTCAAACAATGCACATGCGATACCATAGGCTTGCCCTTACTATTCTATTTCAGTTCTTCAGAAAGCCGCTCAAGATCACTACAGGACTTGTTTTGGCTTGTAATGAGGCTTCAGGTGCAGGTAGGATACATTTAGGGGTTAGTGACTAAGCCCTCCTTGGAACTACCGACGTCTTATTACCACATAACTTTACTTTGTCCATCCTTATTCACCTTTTTATTTCCTTCTTTCTAGCTACAGGTGCGGCCTCTTTATTTTGACAATTCTTGTTATTACTTTTTCGATCTTTTTCATCTCTTTTTTTTTTCTTTTCTTAGGCACACACCCGAATTTTCATTCTATTCACAACCACTCTTCACTATCCTCTTTTTCTTATCATTCACCTCTATAGTAGCCACCCTCAACTTAGGCTGATTGCCTGGGTTGAGGTGCACAATGTCCATGGAGGGACCAGGGCCAAAATAGGGTTTACCTCTATAGTAGCCACCCTCAACTTAGGCTGATTGCCGGAGTTGAGGTGCACGATGTCCAAGGAAGGACCAGGGCCAAAATAGGGATTCAAAGTTAAACAGGAATGGTGACAGGTTATTGAAAGAACAAGGTTAATTATGGCTCAAACAGGGATCAAAAAGGGATTATTTATATTTGGACGGTCTTTTAGGTTAAGTGGACTGCATACAAAAAGGGCCTGTGATCCTTTCCTAAGCAACCAAACTTCGAACTTAACAAAATAGACCGGGCAAGTTCTAGATGCATGCACAGAGTAAGAATTTATAACAATAATCTCACACACTCTTGGCACCCAGAAACTATATCACTACCAACTATCAAAACAACCGCTCGGCTTAAGCATACTTATTCTAATCATAACCACACAATGACATTCAAGGATCCAGACAGTCAATCGTTTCAACATAAGCTCAAAACCAGAAAATTTTTAAAGGGGCGCTACTTTGATAAGAAATCTCATGCTTTGCTATAGACACTAAAAAAAAATTTAAAACAACAACCTAAACATGCCGGTTCTACTAGATAGCACACCGGAGGGAAAAGAAACACGGCAACAAAAACCCTCGGTGGTGACTCACAAGTTTCCCCACACCCTCAACTTAGACTCATGCATTGTCCCCAATGCATCCATATGAAAGCTAAAAACTGTGAGAATTAGGAATACCTGTGAAGTCGATATGACTCAGATTCTGGAATGATGTTGGAGACCGCCAGGGTCTCCAAAACAGGAGAACTCGATGGAGTGTGGCGTTCCAGCTTCCTTTTTGGGCTCCATCGCTAGTCGCGACAACTTCTTCGCTCTTTCTTTGTAGATTCTCTTGCGGTGTTTTCGTTTCTTAGTTCTATTTTCACCGCCTTCCTCTACATGTTTCTCCTCAGGATACACATCAGCAGGTACTTCCTCAAAAGCATTGATGACCGCGACCACCCTCATGTCACTTGGTTGCTTCATTACTCTGGACACATCGAACTTGACCATTTCATTGTTCAGCCTGAAGGTCAGTTCGTTTTTCTCCATGTCAACCAAGGCTCTTGCTGTGGCTAGCAATGGTCGTCCCAAGATTATGGGAACTTCAAAATCCACTTCGCAATCCAAGATCACAAAGTCGGCCGGGAATATAAGCTTACCAATCTTGACCAGCACATCAGATAATATCCCCACCGGTCGCTTTACTGAGCGGTCAGCCATCATCACTCTTATGGACGTTGGTTTAGGAGCTCCCAAACCCAGTTGTTTATAGACGGCTAGCGGCATCAAGTTGATGCTAGCACCCAGATCACACAAGGCTTTCCCGAAGTTGAGCTTCCCAACAGTGCAGGGAACAGTGAAAGCGCCTGGATCTTCCTTCTTTTCGACTAAGGACCTTGAAGAAATAGCGCTGCAGTAGTGGAGCTTATCTTCTGGTTCAAAACTTACCGACCTCTTCTTTGTAATCAAGTCCTTCATGAACTTGGCATAACCGGGCATTTGTTCCAGCGCTTCCACCAATGGTATGTTTATTGAAATCTGCTTCAGCATGGTCATGAAGTTCAGGAACTTACCATCGTCAGCTTTCTTCTTCAAACGCTGTGGGAAAGGAGGTGGTGGTCGAGGCATCATAGTTGGAAGCTTTTCAGCTTCCTTGCTGTTCTCCGCGGGCTTTGGAGTTTCCTCCTCTACCGCCTCTTCATCATCCGCAACATCACCTTGAGTCTGAACTTCCGGATGTGATTCCGGTAATATTTTTCCGCTCCTTGTGGTGATCGCCATACAGCTTGCATCATTCCTCGGATGAGTGGTGTCGCTCGGCAAGGTACCTGTTTTCCTTGGGTTTAGAGATGCCGAGATGTGACCCACTTGCTGCTCTAGTTGCTTGATCGCGGTTGAGTGTGACTCCACTACCTGACTCAATGTTGATAACTCAGTCCGCATTGCCTTTACCCCAGAGTCAGTCGATTCCACCTTCAGCAGTATCTTCGCCATCATGTTCTCAAGTTTGGACGTTTCAGCCTCGCTGCCAGTTTTATCCCGATTCCCAGGTGGTATGTACAACCCACCTCTATCGGTGTTGTTCCTCCAGTTTCCTTGGTCGCGATCTTTGTATCCACTTTTCTCATAGTGGTTGTCTCGCTGATAACTCCGACCTTGGTTTGCCTGGCCATTAGCCTGGAAACCCCCCAAGTAATTTGCCTCCTCAGTCTCTGTACCTTGGGAACCCACAGCTTGTACCTTCTCCATACCTCCTGAGAACAAGTGCTTGGTCAGTCGGTCCAACTGTGTTTTCAGATGCGCCATGTCTTGGTCGCGCTCCTCCTCTTTCCTACGCTGCTCTGCTGATATACCAACGGTATAGGTGCTAGCTGTAACCTCTGAATCTCGTGTATGCCAGGCCCTGTTGGTTCTGGTGAGCCTATCCAAAGTAGTTGTGGCCTCAACAAAGGTGAGACCCATGAATGCACCACCTGCTGCGTTGTCTAACGTCGGCTTGGTAGCCGAATTCAGTGCCCGGTAGAACGTTTGCATCAAGAAGTTATTGGTCAACTGATGGTTCGGGCATTGGTTTATCTTCTTCTTGAATCGCAACCAAGTCTCGTGCAGTGCTTCGTGCGGTTGCTGCCTGAAGTTGCTAATCTCGTCCCTCAACTGTATCATCCGAGAGGGAGGAAAGAACCTTTCTAGGAAAGCTCCTCTCAACTCTCCACACGTTGCGATAGAGTCGGGGGTCATCTCAGTCAACCACAATGCTGCCTCATCAGACAGAGACAACGGAAACAACCTGAGCCTGATCGCTGTCTGACTCACGCCCGGTAGTTCAAACGACTTGCATATGCCCACGAAATTCATTAGGTGCTGGTTTGGATCCTCCCCAGCGACACCTCGGAACACTCCTCTCAAGTTCAACAGTTGGATCATCGTGCTAGTGATGTTGAACTTGGCTCCGGGCGGTAGCGGTGGAACAACAATGGCGCCCGTAGCGCCAGCTCCATCTAAGTCGAGATCCTCATCATTCCGTGCGATCTCATCTTGCAGACCACCAGCATTCAGATTTTGTTGGGCCTGCAGTTCTGCAGCGATCCTCGCTGCCTCTAGTTGTGCGGCCATATTCCGCCTCAATGTTCTAGCAAGCTCGGGGTCGTAAGGTAAAATTTGTTCCCCCGAACTTCGGGTACTTGTCATGCACAACTGTGTACCCTGTCAAAGACAAAAACAACAAATAAACGTAAAGCAGGAAAGTATGACTAAGAGTCAAATAAACACACCAGACTTAATCAACAACCGTATTCCCCGGCAACGGCGCCACTTTTTGATAACGCCCAAACTACACCTCAAATTAACGAAGCGTAAGCGGTCGTAGTCAAGTAAAGAACCCAACAAGGTTGGGGTCGAATCCCACAGAGAATATGGTGACGATTAAGCCTTTAGTGAAATATGTGACTGATGGTCAATAGTTTCCGGTAAATAAGGGGGGGTTTGTGTGAACAAATCGTAAACAAAACAAGTAATAATGTAAGAGTAATAATCAATAGGAGAGAGTGAACTAGGGACGTGTTCACCATGGCATTGTAACAATGTCGATTCTAGGCTTAACCGGGTTCTTTCTATATGCGTGTCACGATGTGATTGCATCAATTATATCGTCTAAACGTCTCTCGACCAAATAAACAAATTTCCTTTTCTATTCTCTCGACCTCGAAAAGATGTGCTTTTTAGCTTTCAATCCTAAACATCAAGTAGATTAATCATTAATCAGTAAGACGAGAGTTGGTAGTCTCGAATCCTTGTCGTTAATCAAGTTTCCCAGTTTTAATCTCTTTACTCAAGCAAATTAAACCTAGGCATGTTCTAATGTTTGCAACCACTAGAAAACGTGACATAAAGTCTGATTAACAACGTGACTACATGTAAATTGAACCCGTCGCTACCCGGAATCTATATCGCTACTTTAGCCATGGCTCCCACAACCCTAGTTGCGGGAGTTTTAGTTACTCATGCTCGAAGAATAAAAGAAGAAATTCATAATAAAGGAAATAAGATTCTTACAATATGATGAAAATATCCTTCAATAATCCAAGAACAAGAAAAACCAAGAACTCAAGAACGAATCAAGAACACGAATTCAAGAAGAGCAAACGTGTTTCTTGATCTCAAAAACAACTAAAAACGTGTTTTAAACTAATGGGTGAACTATATGTAAAATACACCTATCATAGGGTATTTATAGGAGTCAAAGAAACCAAATCCAAAACGGGTTAGGAGTCCTAAACGCGGACAGCCGCTGACGCGCGTCTGCCTTAACTTGACGGCCAGGCTGACGGACCGTCAAACCAGTGACGGACCGTCGCCTGGACCGTCACTGCTAACCAGTGATGCCGCCTGAAGTTGCTGCCTTGGTGCGACGGTCACTGTGACGGACCGTCACTGCCTTGACGGACCGTCGCCTGGACCGTCAACCTTAGGCAGTGGCACTGCCTCTATGCGACGGTCTTGGTGACGGACCGTCACATGTGTGACGGACCGTCACATGTGTGACGGACCGTCACTCAGGCCGTCACTCTTAGGCAGAATCCTCTTTTTCTCGTATTTCCTTCCGTTTCCACGTTTGTCTCCATTTCCTGAAAATACAACATAAAAACATCAAAAACGACAACGGTTGCTTGAAAACGTACGATTGTTCTTAGTTAAAAGGAGTTGAAAGTGACGTAAATTAGCGGCACATCAATCAGCAACCGGGTGGTATGACTCAGGATATTGATCTTCCTACTTGGAAGTGGGAAGCGATCAATATAGATTTCGTTACTGGTTTGCCTCGTACTCGAAGGAAACATGATTCTATTTGGGTGATTATTGATAGGATGACTAAATTAGCCCACTTCTTGGTTGTCAAGACTATAGATTCAGTTGAGGATTATTCCAAAAGCTACATTCATGAGATAGTCAGATTTTATGGTATTTCGTTGTCCATCATTTTAGACAGGGTACTCAGTTTACATCTCAGTTTTAGAGATCATTTCAGAAGGGTCTTGGTACTCAGGTTAAGCTTAGCACAGATTTTCACCCACAGATGGATGGCCAGGCAAAGCCTACTAGTCAGACATTGGATGATATGTTTAGATATTGTGTGATTGATTTCAAAGGTAGTTGGAATGATCACTTACCTCTTATTGAGTTTGCCTACAACAACAACTTCAATTCTAGGTTCTAGATGGCTCCTTATGTTGCACTTTATGGGCGGAGGTGTAGATCTCCTATTGGCTAGTTTTAGGTAGATGTTTGATTGGTCTAAATTAAGTTCATGAGACTATGGAGAAGGTTTAGACCATTAGGAGAGACTGAAGACCGCTCAGAGTCAACAGAAATCATGTGGAGATGTAAGGAGAGAATTGGAGTTTCAGATTGATGACTGCGTATTTCTGAACGTGTCACCCATGAAGGGTGTGATGAGATTTGGCAAGAACGGAAAGCTTAGTCCCCTCTATATAAGTCCTTATCAGATTCTGAGAAGACTTGGTAGTATTTCTTATGATCTAGATTTGCCATCAGATTTAGAAGCGGTTCATCCGGTTTTCCGTGTTTCCTTGTTTAAGAAGTATGTTGGTTATCCGACCTTGATTGTTCCTTCTAAAGATGTGAGTGTAAAGGATAGCCTCACTTATGAGGAAGTTCCCATGGTGATTTTTGATCATCAGCTTCAGAGGTTGATAAACAAAGAAGTCGCTTTGGTGAAGGTCCTTTAGAGAAATCAGCTAGTTGAGGGAGCTACTTAGGAATCAGAATCAACCATGAAAGCCAAGTACCCTCATCTCTTTCCTTCTGATTCAGTTTCAACTTGAGGTAATAGTTTCGTCCTTAGTATGCCCCACTGATTCTACTCCACCAATTTCACTCATGATCCTAGCATGCATTCATGTTTTCCAAGATAGTTCAATCATATTTTAAGTTGAAAAACTCAGTTTTCATGTTTATCCTTGAGTTTCATGTTTGTTGTTTGATTGGGCAATTTTTTCTCCAGTTTTCCTTGCTTAAAATTTATTTGAGGACGAATGATCCTAAGGGGGAGGTATTGTAACACCCCAGAATTCGATTCAGATTTTAAACTTAGAATCTCTGAATTTTTTTAACTTTCCAGTTATTACAAGTCTAAATCACAGACCGTGGTTTGAACCATGAGTCATGGAATGAACCTATAGTTTATATCTGCAGGATCAACCTCTAGTCTAAGAACCACAAGTGGATTGTATGGATCATAGTTCATTTTACGGACTGTCCTGTTGACTCATGGAATCAAACCTTAGAACTGACTGTTTCCTCAAGAACCACGAGTGGGTTCTACGGACAGTAGTTCATTCTACAGACCGTACTATTCACTCGTGGAACTTGATCTGAGGTTTTCCTATTTCTCCAAGAACCATGAATTGGTCTACGAACCATAATTTGAACTATGGTTTGTCCTATTAACTCGTAGAACATCTTCTGTAGTTGATCATTTGGGCCAGGAACCACGACTGAAAACCACGAGTCTTGGTTCAGTCTATGGCTCGTGGATTGCAACCGTGATTCCTGAATCTGAGATTTTTTAACTTCTTTTCTTTAGTTAAATCTCAGGGTTATATTTGTAATTACCCAGCCTTTTAAATCTTAAGTGAGGTCATTTTGACCACTTTTTGTAGGGTTTATACTCCTAATAGCCTAAGTCTTTTATTATTACTTATTCATCTACGAAAAGAGAAAAAAAACTCCTTCAAGCTCCAAGTTCAATACTCCATTTCTTTTCATCTTAGATCAAGCAAGCTTCAATAAGGTATGTGAGTATTCAATAAGGGATTCCCTTCACCCTTATGCCTAAAATCCATGATTTTTTCTTTGATTTATGAATTTACGAAATTAAAGTTCTTACCCAAATTGTGGAAAACTTATGGGTTCAGTTTTAAAGGTTCAATTCATGGTTTTTCATTACTTATCTATGATTTATTTTAGGTTCCTTAATTAATTTCAAAATCCCAAGCATTAAAGATGATTTCATGTGAAAATTGGCATGTTTAGATAATATGGCCTTATGTATTTATGGAAGTGCATGCCTAATTCTTCAAGTTATAAATTTAGAAAGAAAAGTATATTTTGAATTATGGATATGCTAAGTTTTAAGGATTTTGAAGTATGAATTGCATGACATTAGCTATGTCCCTAGATTTTATGAAAAGGTTGGGCATCTAGATATGTCTACCTAAGTTATGTGAATTGCATCGTATTAGATATACCCTTATGCTTTTCAAAGAGATTTGGTTTTAGATATTTCACAAGTATATGTGAGCTATATGCATATGTTTTAGGAGAAGTATTTAGCACCGAGTCAGACTAAGGTTTAGCGTACCCATAAGTCCCAGAACTACGTTGCCATCGTAGGTTGCCCTCTGTGGCTTATGATAGGATCTGGATAAATAAGGTTCTAACATTGGCCAGTTAGGACAACCTTTTTCGGTGTGGGTGTATGATGCTGGACTCCATGTAGCTTATCATGGTTTATGTCGGTTATGAGAAACTCTCGTATGAATGTTTTTAATTCTTATGCTTTGATATCTCTTACCATATGCTTAAATTATGATATTTCTTACGAATTCTCAAC
The DNA here is from genome assembly GCA_003996215.1 of Jaltomata sinuosa. Classification (NCBI taxonomy): domain Eukaryota; kingdom Viridiplantae; phylum Streptophyta; class Magnoliopsida; order Solanales; family Solanaceae; genus Jaltomata; species Jaltomata sinuosa. The sequence continues at coordinate 30,138 of QJPP01005187.1, forward strand.
TTATGCATGGATTCAGTTTTAATTATGTTTCAAGCATGTTTTACATTATTTATGCATATCTCACATACTCAGTACATTTTATAGTACTGACACATATTTTGCGCTGCATCATCTTGATAATGCAGATTCAGATTCCTTCCCTCTGGCTCGTGGCTAGACGTTGTCGGTTTTCCAGATTTGGTTGGTGAGTCCTCATCATTTGGGGACCTTAGCTATTCTAGTTATTTTCATGTTCTTTCTTTGGATTTTTGAGTTAGTTGGGGTATTGTCCCATCAACTCTTTATGATATATTAGAGGCTTTCAGACATAGATAGTATTCTGGTCTCTCTTTCAGATTATGTTTCATCTTTACTTTATCATTTATGGATTGTGTTGCCTAGTTTCCTATTTATGATTTCGCTATGTTTCTTATGATTATCTGAGTTATGCTATGACCAAGGGTTAACTTGGGGCACGTGCAGTCCCAGGTCCCGTGTTACGCCTAGAGGGTACTCTCGGGGCGTGACACAAGAAGACACTTGTCTAATAATTTCAAAGTAATTTCATATGATTTACAGTTTCATAGGTTACTTCCTGGTAGAGGTCTATCTGAGTTAGGCACAATATTGATTCTTTCATTATGCTATCATACCTATATTTGTTATTTTATCTGCCTTACATACCAGTACATATTATATATCTACTTACATCCCTATGAAATGGGGTGCTGCATTCTTTTAAATGCAGGAGTAGGTACACAGAGTTACAGACCTTCTCAGTAGGCACTATTGTGTATCGGCAGAGCAGGTGGTGAGCTGCATTTCCCCATGGATCTAGTTTAGATATAGTACTCTCTTTTGTTGCACATATTACATAGTATGGGTATGGAGGGCCTTGTCCTGACCACTTGATTGTTGCATAGTTTCTTACTCTTTAGAGGCTTCGTGGATACTATTGTCCAATTATTCTGTATTAGTTGTTCATAGGCCATTGTATATGTATGGATTATCCTTATTAGTTATCTCTAGTACATGAATGCTTGATATGTCATCTGCCAAAGATTTTATGCATAGCATATATGTATATATGGTAATTGTCTATCCTATCCAGACTTGGGGAGTGACACAAATCCTCCATGAAAGTATTTGAATCCTAGCATATGACCCCATCTGATGAATCCTTACAAGTCTATGTATGAATTTCTCAATGATTATGAAAAGAATGTTTTTTGTCCAAAAACCTAAACTCAATGAATTTCTAATGATTTAGGGTGCAAAGCTCACTAACATGAATTTATTATAATTTAAAGCGCAAGGCGCACCATCAAGTATTCAAATATTGAATTATGAGTGCAAGGTTGCATAGCATGCTAGAAGAACTTGATTGTCAGCTTATTTTTAAAGATAATAGTATGAGCATATAGTATGTTTTGCGCGGACTATTGTAACCAAGAAAGTATGAGTTTAGATAATGAAAACCCAAAAAATCATGTGCCAATGTAGGATAGGATCATGTAGTAGGTTTGAGTGAATCCTCTTTCAGACATTGGTAAGGGTGATATATGGATCCACAATTATAGTACACCCTATGCCCTAGAAAGGCATAAGATGACTTCTCATCCGGGTGATGATTAAGCATCATGAGCTCACATGGTGTTTAGTCAGTTGTGAGAAACTCTCCTACAGAAAACTTTTTTATTTTTTTGAGAAAGATGATTTTGGCACAAGTCCACCTTTTTTTAAAATCTTTATATTTAGTTCATTTTATGCTTCAGATATTCAGACTATTGTCATGACCCAAAATTGGGTCATGATGGCGCCTATTAAGCCCCTCCCCAAGTAGGAAAGCCAACCCCAGAAAAAACAATATAATCAATACAACCTAAAACAACTAAAGCAAACGTAAGATACGATATAAGAAAGGGACACCAACTTAGATATATACATAACGTATAAAATATACAAAACAATTCCTAAAGAGACCAAGAAACACGACATATAAATACATGAGAACCAAACCCCAAACCTAGTGTCACCGGTATAAGAGCGCCTAAGTACAAAAATAGTGCTATACAAGGTACTATTGTCTATCAAAATATAAAATAAAATCAGTAAGAGTAGAGGGAAATTAGTAAATCTTTGGACGCCTGGAGCTCACCACAATCCGAACAACAACTGGCCTCGACTGAAAAGATGATCAACGAGGATGGCACGTACTAGGTACTACATCAAAAAAAGATGATGAAATATAGTATAAATAAAAAATTGTGGGGTATACAGTAGGCATCATAGACAGACTGAACTCATAAGATAATATACAATATAAGAGGCATGAAAGTAAACTAAGCATTTTGATAAATCTAGAGTGATAAACCTAATAAAGATAACCATATGGTAAGAATATAATCCAGAAGCTCACCCAAATCTAATATAATTGGGAAATAATAGTGAAGATGATAATAATAAGGGAAATAGACACTCAAGGATGAAATAATCAAAAATTAAATGTAGTGCGGGATTAGATGGATGTGTTGTCGTATGAGGCCAATGCAATATTAGTCCGGGATCCTAGTTAAATGTAATATAAGTAAATAGGAGTCCAAAATCCCAATCATGCATAACACTAAGTAAATATGAGTCCAAAATCGCATTCGGACATAACAGTAAGTAAATATGAGTTCAAAATCTTACATCAAACGTAAAGTAAATAAAATGCTCTCCTCAAAGCTCAAATCAGTAAAAAATGGGGCATTTTAGTTTTAAAAGCTCAAAATCAGTAGTAAGGTAAAACAAATCCTTTAGAAAAACTGAAATATGTAGTAAGGGTGCAAAACATCTTTTTAGAACCAATGAAACCATATTTATCCTTTAAACCGCCTCATGAACAATGTACATGAATGTTGAAATGTATAAGGGCCATAACAGAAATCAGGTAAATACATGAACATACACCAAACATGGAAGGGTCACCCTTAAACTAAGAGATACTAACCTGGAATTTCATAATGTCCAATCCATGGCCTCGGGCCCACAATTTAATAATAAATTAGAATAAAAGTCGTGAATCGGCTGAAAGAGTTTCAATAGGGCTAAAACGGAAAAATAACTATAACTACTAGTAACAGTCTATGCTACCACGAAAATATCCTCCCATATAAGCTTAGGATTCTATCCTAATCACCTTAAGACTAAAAGCAACCTAAGCTAATGTTTAAGATTAAGGTACTAATCTAAGGTCCCAAAAATGGATAATTTATAAGGATTATTAAAGCAGTAATGTGCATAAAACTAATTGAAAAGAGTGGGGTAATGTAAGGAACTTACCCGGAATGAACAATAATAATGAAACCACAAGGAAAAAAGCTTTGAATCTCAACTATGGAGGAACAATCATCTAAAGTGTGAAGAAAATAAAATTGAGTAATATATATAGCTATCTGGGACCACTTTTTCACGAAGGCGGGGACCCACTATGTATGCGGGATCGTTTACGCAAAGAGGAAGCACGTCTGGGTCACCTTGGCCCTTCTTTATAAAGGCGGTGGACCTTTCGCGTACACGGGCTTGTGAACATGACCACCCCTCACGTACGTGAAGGGTATGGTGATCCTGCATGAGTAACAACAAAGCACAAGTTAAAAAGTCTCTGAATTGACCCTCGTGATTCATTTAGAATCCCGTAAACACAAACCGAACAAGCTACCCAACTGGAAATGGCATTTTGAACTCAACCGAATCATCAACATAACTAATAGAGGTCTTTTTGATGAAATATTGACCTATGTAAGCAATTTGTTGATTTTGCCTAAAAACCACCCAAGTGCCTAAAATGAGTTCGAAAGCCTCGAGATCCAAACCAAAGGTTCCACTAGCCCAAAATCCACATTGTTGAGCTAACAATACTGTCAGAATTTTCATCCGAGCCCATTTAAAGCAAATGTTGACCATAGTAAAATCTTTCAACTTTAAGAGTTCTAAAATAAGGAAACTCTTCTAAGACTTGACCAAACGCCTCGGAAAGCATTCCATCTATACCAGCAAGTCAAACTAACTATGAAGAAGTTATGGGAATGGCCAAAATGGTAAAAAGGCACAAAAATAAAAAAAATGATCACAAGGGTCATTACAATATCCACTACTAAAAGAATTTTTATCCTTGAAAGTAAAAGAAATGAAGGTACCTGAAGGATCGAAAAGGTCAGGATTACAGGTCTGCATGTTGATTTCAATATCCCAAGTAGCCTCCTAGATAGGATGATGTTGCCACTAAGCCAAAACTAAAGAAATCTCCTTGGACCTTAACTACCTAACTTGCCTTTCAAAAATAGCAACATGCTCTTCCTCAAAAGCTAAAGACTCATCCAACTAAACTGAATCCCATTGAAGCATGTGTGACTCATCCGGAACATACTGTCTCAATCTAGAAACATGAAAAATAGGGTGAACACAAGAAAGAACAACATAGAATCACGTAATAAGTCGGTACCCCATGGCGGAACCTCAAAGGCATCAAACCAACCCACTAGAGAGCTACACCACATACAATATAATGCCTCAAATGAAGCCATTAGAATAGTGGAGTGGTAGCTATTATTATACCTAAACTCTGCCAAGGCTAAGAATTGATCCCACTGACCTCCAAAATCTATAGCATAGGCTCGCAACATATCCTCCAAAATCTTAGTAGTATGCTCCGATTGACTATTAGTCTACAGGTGGAAAGAAGTCCTAAGCTCAACTTGGGTACCCAAATATCTCTGAATCGACCTCTAGAAATATGAAGAAAACTGAGTACCACAGTCAAAAATGATAGAAACAGGCACCCCATACAAATGGACAATCTCATGAATGTAGATCTGAGCCATCTCTCTGAACTGTACAAAGTCTAAATGGGCAAAAAAGGTGTAGACTTCATCAACCTATCAACGATAACTCAAATAGCATTGAATCTCCATAAAGTATATGGCAAGCCTACCATAAACTCCATAGCTATTTGCTCTGATATCCACTCAGGAATATGTAGTCTCTGGGTAAAACAACCTAGTTTTTAGTGCTCTTACTTCACATGCTGGCATTTTAAAAACCTAGGCATGAAATTTGCAATATCCCACTTCATCCCACACCACCAGTAGTGTTGTCTCAAGTCACAATACATCTTAGCTTCCCTTAGGTGAATAGAATATCAAGAATAATGGGCCTCCTCCAAGATCAGTTTTATCAAATCACTAACTATAGGAACACAGGTATGACCTTCAATCCTCAGAATATCCTCAAAATCTAAGGTCTCCTTCCTAGCCTTGTCGCTCAACACCTTATCATGAATGATCCTCAACCTCGTATCATCAAACTATTGTGCTCAAAACTTCTCTAACAATGAAGATATAGCATCAACACAAGCAAGAATGCATCCTGGCTCAGAAATATCAAGTATAACAAACTTGTTAGCCAAGGACTAGATATCCGAAGCTAAAGGTTGCTCCTTTGCTTCCATGAATGCAAAACTACCCATACTCACCGCCTTCCTGCTCAAGGCATTCGCTACTATATTGGACTTGTCTGGGTGATAGATAAAAAAATTGTCATAGTCCTTCAGTAACTCCAACCACCTGCATTGTCTCAAATTGAAGTCCTTCTGGTTGAAGATGTACTAAAGGCTATGATGGTCAGTGAAGATCTCATAATGAACACTATACAAATAGTGCCTCCAAATCTTCAATGTGAAGACTACCGCTGTTAACTCTAGGTCATGAGTGAGGTAGTTTTTCTCGTGAACCTTCAGGTGTCTGGAGTCATAGACAATAACTTGGCCTTGGTACGTTAATACATAACCCAAACCAACTCTATAAAAATCACAGTACATAGTAAACCCCTAACCCGGTGCCATCACGGCCTGATTTTAGAATGTGATATCATGGTATCATAGCTTTAGGTTCACTGGTCTTCCCAGTATAAGAGCAAGTATCTAGTAGAGTCTAGCAGATTGGTATGGTGATGTCAGTATCCTGTATGTGGGACGCTATAGGGCATTCTTAGGAAAAATTCAATCTTGGTTGATTCCTCCTCATGTGTCCTTTATTCTATCAACTTCTAAAATTTTATTTGTTCCACTTTTTCTGAGATAGTTCGGATGAGATCGACAGTAGGTGAGGACAAGGACCTTGTGCTGTAGTTAGAGCCTCAGCTAGGGGATGGAGCAGAGGTTGACCCAATGGTTAAGGTAGGGCACGTGTTATGGTACTAGCTTGGGCCTAGGCTAGGGTACAATCACCAGAGCCAGTAGTTGAGATAGAGGATATTCAACATGAGTCGGAAGGCATGGGGACAACCCAGCATCTAGCAGGTTTTATGGCTACACCGGTCTTGTAGGTCACTTTAGTTTGGATACTTTGTTTATTGGAGGGTATGTCATAGCACGGGGCTTTGACAGGTACTTCGAGTGGCTCGGAAGTTAAGGACGAGGCTCAGACTTCAGCCTAGGTAGTAACATAGGGTTCAGGAGTAGAGCTTGTTATTGTGGCTCCCCAATTAGAGTTGTTGCCTATCCTAACAGTTGTTTAGTTACACAAGCCAAGACCATTATGTCTTCTGAAAAGAAAAATACTGGATATGTTTATTAGGTGGGGTCCTCTGAGGTTTTCGGGTGCTCCAGTAGAGGATGCTCATTACTTCTTGATCAGTTTTCAGGAGAGGTTGCATAACCTCAGGTTAGTAAAGACGCATGGAGATAATTACACTGTATTTATGTTAGATGGCATAGCGAAGCAGTGGTGGAGATGTTATATGGCTTGCAGACCAGTCAGGCCACCTTCGATGACATGGGCTCAATTCTCTAAGGCTTTTTTGGAGAAGTATGTTCCATGCAGTTTGAGAGAGCAACTGAGAGATAAGTTTACCAAGTTACAGTAGGGCTCTATGACTATTTATGAGTATGAGGTCCACTTCCACAAGTTAGTTAGGCACGCCACCATGATTCTTCCCACCGAGCATGAGAGAGTATGTTGCTTTGTCAGTCTTTTCTTTATTATGAATATGACTTTCTTCTATTCTTCTACAAGCATGATTAACTAAACCTCCCACAACTAGGGTTGTGGGACCCATGGCAAAAGTAGCAAGATAGATTCCGGGTAGCGTCGGGTTCAATATATATGTTGTCACGTTGTTAATCATTTATTATTTAACGTTTTCTAGTGGTTGCAAACATTAGAACATGCCTAGGTTTAATTTGCTTGAGTAAAAATATTAAAACCGGGAAACTTGATTAACGACGAGGATTCGAGACTACCAACTCTCGTCTTATGATTAATGTTGTAACTAGATTAATCTACTTGATGTTTAGGATTGAAATCTAAAAGCACACCTTTTCAAGTTCGAGAGAATTGAAAAGTAAATTCGTCTATTTGGTTGAGAAACGTTTAGATGATACCATTAATTCAATCACATCGTGACATACATAAAGAAAGAACCCGGTTAAGCTTAGAATCGACATTGTTACAACGCCATGGTGAACACTTCCCGAGTTCATTCTTCTACTGATTATTTCTCATACATTATTGTTTGTTTTTGGTTCACAAATTGATCACACAAAACCTCCCCTTTATTTACCGGAAACTATTGACCATTAGTCAACTAATTCACTAAAGACTTAATTCTCACCATATTCTCTGTGGGATCGACCCCAACCTTTGTTGGATTCTATATTTGACAACGATCGCTTACGCTTCTTAATTGGAGTGGTACTTTGAGCGTTATCAGGTATTTTGGACGAAAGTTTTCGTGGGCGTCTGCGAGGACCTATTTAATGGCGCGCGTTGGTTCGGAGGGGCAAACGTGGGGTTTTAGGATTTCAAACGTGGCCCGGAACGGGAAATAGGAATTTTTCGATTTTTTCGTGTGTTATAGTCCATTGATATTGTGTGATATGTGCGTCCGGCGGTATTTTGGCCTCACTTTTTCGTGGGCGTCCGCGACGACCTATTTAATGGCGCGCGTTGGTTCGGAGGGGCAAACGTGGAGTTTTAAGATTTCAAACGTAGCCCGAAACGGGAAATAGGGATTTTTGGTTTTTTCGTGTGTTATAGTCCATGGATTTTGTGCGATATGTGCGTCCGGCGGTATTTTGGCCAAAATTTTTCGTGGGCGTCCGCGAGGACCTATTTAATGGCGCGCGTTGGTTCGGAGTGGAAAACGTGGGGTTTTAGGATTTCAAAAGTGGCCCGGAACGGGAAATAGGGATTTTTCGGTGTGTTATTAGTCCATGGATTTTGTGTGATATGTGCATCCGGCGGTATTTTTAGCCGAAATTTTTCGTGGGCGTCCGCGAGGACCTAATTTAATGGCGCGCGTTGGTTCGTAGGGGCAAACGTAGGGTTTTTAGGATTTCAAACGTGGCCCAGAATGGGAAATAGGGATTTTTTGGTTTTTTTTTCGTGTGTTATAGTCAATGGATTTTGTGTGATATTTGTGTCCGGCGGTATTTTGGCCAAAAATTTTCGTGGGCGTCCGCGAGGACCTATTTAATGGCGCTTGTTGGTTCGGAGGGGCAAACGTGGGGTTTTAGGATTTCAAACGTGGCCCGGAATGGGAAATAGGGATTTTTCGGTTTTTTCGTGTGTTATAGTCCATGGATTTTGTGTGATATGTGCTTCCGGCGGAATTTTGGCCGAAATTTTTTTCGTGGGCGTCCGCGAGGACCTATTTAATGGCGCTTGTTGGTTCGGAGGGGCAAACGTGGGGTTTTAGGATTTCAAACGTGGCCCGGGAACGGGAAATAGGGATTTTTCGGTTTTTTCGTGTGTTATAGTCCATGGATTTTGTGTGATATGTGCGTCCGGCGGTATTTTGGCCAAACTTTTTCGTGGGCATCCGCGACGACCTATTTAATGGCGTGCATTGATTCGGAGGGGCAAACATGGGGTTTTAGGATTTCAAACGTAGCTCGGAACGGTAAATATGGATTTTTCGATTTTTTCGTGTGTTATAGTCCATGGATTTTGTTTGATATGTGCGTCCGGCGGTATTTTGGCCAAAAATTTTTGTGGGCGTCCGCGAGGACCGTTTTAATGGCGCGCTTTGGTTCGGAGGGGCAAACGTGGGGTTTTAGGATTTCAAACGTGGCCCGAAATGGGAAATAGGGATTTTTCAATTTTTTCGTGTGTTATAGTCCATGGATTTTGTGTGATATGTACGTCCGGCGATATTTTGGCCAGAATTTTTTGTGGGCGTCCGCGAGGACCTATTTAATGGCGCGCGTTGGTTCGGAGGGGCAAACGTTGGGTTTTAGGATTTCAAACATGGCCCGGAACAGGAAATAGGGATTTTTTGGTTTTTTCGTATGTTATAATAGTCCATGGATATTGTGTGATATGTGCGTCCGGCGGTATTTTGGCCAAACTTTTTCGTGGGTGTCCGCGACGACCTATCTAATGGCGCCCGTTGGTTCGGAGGGGCAAACGTGGGGTTTTAGGATTTCAAACGTGGCCCGGAATGGAAAATAGGGATTTTTCGGTTTCTTCGTGTCTTATAAGTCCATGGATTTTGTGTGATATGTGCGTCCGGCGGTATTTTGGCCGAAATTTTTTGTGGGCGTCCGCGAGGATTGCGCGTGTTGGTTTGTGTCACGACCCGATTTCTCGGTCATGATGGCGCCTACAACCCCCCAGTAGGCGAACCAATTCCCGTAGCCCAGGACAGTTAGTAATGGGCTACTATCTAGCAAAAAGGGAACAAGACGAATAAAATAGATAACAGGGATATAAATATATACATATGCGGAAACTAAACCAAACCCCAAGACCTGGTATCATAGTACAGAGCCAAACTACATACATGGAGTACAAACAACCCAAAACTATATATACAGATGTCTCTGAATGGTAATAGAGTACATGAAGCAAAAGATAAACTAAAGCTAAGCTCCGATCACCAAGAGCTCACCCTCAGCCTGAAGTAGTCTCCAACAGATCTCCAAGCACGAATCACAACGGTCTAGCGGCGATGGCCCACGCTAGGATCTGCACCCAAAGATGCAGGGGGTAGGGGTGAGCACCAAATGCGAAGTATAAGGTACCCAGTAGGTATCATAGGCCGACTGGGCACATATAAGATAAAAGCGTAGTAACAGACAGAATAGAAGCAAGCAGTCACAGAAATCAACGAAAGGTACACAGGAACTAGCCCAGAGGGAAATCAACAGAACCACATGTGAGGCCAGTAAGCAGAATATACACACCATAGGCACAGGTGAAAGTAAGAAATAACGCACCTGGGTCCTTGCAATAACAGTGTATACAAAATAAGTTTACGAAATGGACGGTATACCGGTAACCTCAAGTGTAATAAGAAGAGAGAAAGAGTGACAATAGGCATGCTCAGAGACATGAATCAAACTCAACTAATCACACCAATCTCATACTTATCCATAATAGAGAACAATTCTATAAGTAAAAGCAAAAGTCTACCTACAGTCCCTCGGCCGCCCATACAACCGAGGAACACAAACAAGTGAAAACAAACCCTCCGGCATCCCATAATACCGGAGCGTACAATCAGCAAACAGCAAACAAGGGTGGAACCTCGAATCATGAATGATATGATGCATGAAGATCTCAAGTGCCATAGTATCTCTGTATGTACCTCCTCCGGCGCCGATCCGGCCCAGCAGGTAGGTTCCATGGAAGGACTCTGCCCGTATACCTCTACTGCCCCGTATACCCCTCTTCCGGCACACGCAGCCCGTAGCCCCTGGCCCGGATAGCAAGGTCCATGGAGGTCCCAGACCCCATACTA